>CAXIVR010000003.1:75140207-75195772 GCA_964035755.1 Teleogryllus oceanicus | reverse complement strand
GAGAAGTAGGTTCTTAATCAATAATGACGTAAAGCACTGTGTAGAAGAAATAACAGGAATAAACGAAAGAATGGCTATTGTAGTACTAAACTTGAACAAAATAACTATAACAAGTATCCAAATGTATGCACCGACAGAACAAAGTTCAAACAAGGAAATAGAACAATTCTACAAAGATGTAGACGACTCTACGGTTAAATACAGTTCACAGTTAAATATTATCTTGAGCGATTTTAATAGAAAAGTAGGCACGAAACAATACATAGAAAAAGAACCAATGGGTCCCTAGGGATGTGGAGTGAGAAATGAAAGAGGTGATTTGCTAATAGATTACGCACATGGTCATAAACTAAAGATTATAAATACAATTTTTTAAGAAACGCCCAGCTGTTAGGTTCTGGTTGATGATAATGGGCAATCCGTTCTGTTAATTAGTTTATTTTTTATGTGAAATTTTGTACGTCGATACGCGTTGTTCTTTGAGTGTAGAGTACTGATTTATAATTATTTGGTGGGGTAAAATAAGTGTTGAAAACTGCAAACTAATGTTGTGTAATGTATTGTTTTCTGTTAGTTTTGGTTCAAGAAAATGTAGTTCAGTAATTTTTCTAAGAGTCCTTTTCTTACACGTTATTGCGCCCGTCCGTGATTTGGAAATTTTTTTATTTTCGAAAAAGGGAAAGAGCAAAAAAATTATTTTTTATATATTTTAAAAGCACAAAAATAGCACAATATTTTGTATATAAAGAAATTTGTTTTTGGTGAGTTGGCTTGGCCAGCTTAACATTAACCCAGCAAAGCCATCCATTTTTGGAAAAACCATTGTAGTAAAAAAAAAATTTTGAATATTCTGAAAACCAAAAATAGCACAAAATTCTGGGTATAAGGAATTTTTGGATTTCGAAAGTGGCTTTGCCTTCGTAATGGACGAGCATGATGTATTTACCAATTGGAGGCGAAAGGCCCCGGTGAAATTTCGTTTTACGAGATTTTCCATTACATGACCATTGGCAAAAAGTGCTCATCTTCGCATTCCTCATCTGCCATACTAGATTGTAATATCTATTCTAGACACGTTAGGAATAATTATTTCGTGTTGCCGGGCGAGCAACTTCTGTGTTCATTAGTCCACAACTTAAGTGCATGTTTTGTCACGCCAGAGTCAGTGAACGTCTTCCCTGAATGAATGGCGTGGTGTGGAAGGACTGGGATAAGACAAGATGAGGAAGGAAAATCACGCTCTGTCCTTGGTCCGTTTGTATTGATTAGGCATTCACCGGGTATTGATAGGACAAAGAAAGCAAATCACAGTATCCGGCCCCTAGAATTCTATTCGAAACAGCGACTGTATTATTACCTAGCTATCTAGCTGGTGTCGAAATTTCTGCCACCGTTGGGATTCGGACCCTAGAAACATCGAATCAGAGGCACATCAGTTCATTAGGTGAGATAATTTCTTACTGGTTTGATATCTATGCCATCACATTTACAACACCCTATCTTCAAGGCGGCGACTGTGTAACGGTAGTGCATCGGATATTATACCCAAGTTCGCGGTTCAAACCAATCAAAGCCGTGGATTTTAAGACTGAAAAATCCTTCATACGCCGTCCTTGAGAGGAAAGTAAAGCCGGCTGTCACATGTTAGTAGATTTACTGCATGTTAAATATCCTCAAGCCTAAATGAAGCCTACTGAGCTAAATTCAAATCTGCCTGTTTCGTCGCTCAAGTAATACTTCTTTTCCCTAGTAGTTGAAAGGAGCGTAACGAAATTTGCGTGGTCAGACGGAAGAGCAGACCTCATGGCCTGAGTCTCGCCACGTAAAATAAAGCATTTATTCATTCATTTATTCATGTGGTGGCAATTCGCTCTATTATTCAATACTGATTTTTGCTTGGAGAATAATATCTACATTTAATTTTCTACTCAGACATGGTTGGCATTGTAGCTAAGAAAATTTTGATGGAGCTTATATTTTGGAGAAAATTTAATCTTCTTCTTCACTTCACGGAATTAGGGAAATTCCCTGTTCCGGCTTCATTACACCATCTCTGTGGACGGCCAATGTCCTTTCTTCCTCGTGGTCTGTACAGAAAGGCATGTCGGGGGATCCTTTCGTAAGACATTCTTCTTAAGTGCTGTACACACTGTGATCTGTATTCATTTACTTGAGAAAATTTAATGAAGTAATTACTTGTTCTTAATGGGTCTCTAGTAATAGATAGGCAACACAAAAGAACTACATTAGCATTTTCATTTTCTACTATATAATTTATAATATTACAGAAACAAGTTTTGAATTCTCTCCTGCCGAATCCTCTTCCTGCTATCTGGCGCGTGGCTCCGGGCGAGCGGCGTCCGGATCACGGCGCTGCTCGCCGCCGCGCCCGCCATTATCCGCCGAGCCCAAGTCGAGGGGCGCAGCACAACTCGTGCCGCGCGCGCTGAGAAATTGCTTTACGGCGCAGGCTTTAAAATTCTATTTCGGACGTGCAGCGCCGGCTTGTCGGCAAGCTCCAATCTCATAATACCACTCCCCGCGTCCCAACGCGCACGTGGCGGGCTGGGTTGCGGGGGCGAGGAGCTTGGGCGGGAGTCAACTCGTGTATAGAAATACTAAAACTGTGGAATACACATGTATACCATATTCTTTTTACTTTCTCGCTGCGGAAAAGAGAGAAAGTTATGTAATGCTGCGTAAAAAAACACGCGAATTTCTTGCAGAAAAACTCTTATTAAAGGGCCCTGGTAAACAAGAAGTGAATCAATATTTCTTCTTTATTGTCAATATATGTTTACAAATAAAAGTATCCAAAGTTTTTTATGACAATCTTTTATTCAGTAATTTCACAACGTTTCGTAACTCGTTTTGTTATATCTTCAGGTGCTAAAATAGTTTAGTTAATTTCGTAACAAAACGAGTTACGAAACGTTGTGAAATTACTGAATAAAAGATTGTCATAAAAAACTTTGGATGCTTTTATTTTGTATGAAGCCCCTGGAACCTTGGCAAAATTTTCAAAAAAAGTCTATCTTTTTTTTATTAAATTTTGTTATTATATAGTGTGAAGGACGTTTAAGAGAATGATACAGGTCTTATATTCATTGAAAACTCTGGTTTTTCGAAAATTACGAACATTCAAAATTTTTTCGGAATCTTCCTACAACTAAAATATTAAATACTGAGATTCTTCCCCAATGAATTCTATTTCTTAAAGATATATTTTGAAATAAGGTCATATACAACTTTTAGTAAGTTTGAGAACTTTTCGTATAATTTTGCGTGAAAATATGTGCTTTTGTAGCGTCACTAGTTTTAGCAGTTAACCATTTTCCCGTTACTGCCTATTTCCATTGTCCTCTGTACAATGTAATTACTCCTACTCATGGTATCACTTACTTATTACCTAAAGACATAGGTTCTTCATGGAAAGTATTTGTACGCAATTAGTCAAGGTCATATCGACATGAAATCGTCGAACTACTGGCTAATGGCCAGATGTTCTCAGAAACGGAAGGCACTATACTGGTAGTACAAGATGACATGTCGATATGGATAAAACACCACCAGGTTACATCTAGATACATATTTCTGGGAACTGATTATAACACCATGATGCAGTTTGTAAGATATTGCACTGGAGATTGCTTACAACATCAGTTTATAGAATGCAAGGTACTCTGCCATAAATACGCACCCAACATGCCCTGGAAAATAATGAATGCCGACTTTATTGGACAGAACAATGCTCATGCCAGACAGCCTCCTGCCAACCGGCCTGATTTGGTTCTAGTAGACAGGTTTAGAAAGGCAAACCTACCTGATCGATATTGCTGTACCAACATGAAAAACCTTGGCAGAGAAGTAAGTCAGTAAAGATCATAAAATAATCTCAACTGCTGGAAAGTATCAAGAAACAGTGGTGCATACAGACCATGTGAGAATCATCCCAATGTCATCTCTAACACCCCAGTAATCTTGAAGATATGTTTAAAAGTTTAAAAGATCTGTCATTAATGTGAATATTATAAGGCTGGGCATACTGTGGGCCACCAACAACTCCAAATAGTTCAAGTTTACAGGGAGTAGGGTAGATGTGAATTCCTGAACAAAAGACGTTTGATAAATATGCTTAATCATGAATAACCTGTGTATTTGTCCTCATGGAAAAAGAAAGAAGAAAATTGATGAAGAAGAATAACAATAGCACACACACACACAATAATAATAATAATAATAATAATAATAATAATAATAAGAAGAAGAAGAAGAAGAAGAAGAAGAATTTTTGTAGCATAACTAGATAGAGTAATAAGAACTAAAAACTAAGGAAACATATTTAAAAACAAATGGTATCGGAAAAAGTGTACAAGATGGATAAAATGAGAGTCCCTTGAGCACATAAATGGCTGGGCATTGACAGAGAGTGCCATTTAGGCATATAACCGGAGTGGCAAAACATTCACCGAGAACTAGGAATGGAAACTCGAATGTTGGGGAATAATGCCCAGCATAATATTAAGTATGAATCCAGATGCTGCGCCGAGACGAAGACGCTATTATCTTATACTGGATCGGCCTATTATGACGGATAAAAATCCAGTTAATCATAACCGCCCTCACATCCTCATAATAGACAAAGAAAAAGAAAACAGCTCTGTAATCGATGTTGCAATCCCTTTGACTCACAATCTGTTGTGACGAAAACAAAAATATTTATGGAAAACAAATTTCATTTGAAGGCAAAATCTCTGCCTACAATTTTGTAGTTCTAGGAAGACGCCGAAAAAATTCAAACTTTTGAAATTTTCGAAATTTCAGTCGAACTGTGAAATCTTAACTGTGTCATAAGTAAGATTTAATTCTAATTTTGTAAGAAATTTAAAGAAAATATTAGAAGCTGCTTTGTAAATAATTTTAAATGTCCGGTGGTCTTAATGTAAAGTACCCCCAAATTTTAAAGATTTTTCAGCAATCTCAAAGCTTTCCAAAAAGCCAGATGGACAGGGGTTCCTGCAATTTGGAAAATGCTACGCATGGTTCTTTATGCCAGAAGTGTTCGCATTACCGGATAGACTGGACAGAATGAGGACGTTTTGGTTTCAACTGATTTCCTTTTTTCTGGCATCGAGGACCCATAAAACTGGGGATTTGATCGCACCCTGTGTTAGAGGATTTTTTCTCTTAATTTAGGAAATGGATTATCCACTTTTTGTTTTCACAGTCTTACAATGAATTTTTTGAAATCCTCCATTTTTTCAAGGCAGATACATAACTTTCTCATGTAATTACGTATATTACTTCATACATACGTACGTATACGAGAAAGTAAAAACATACTCTACAGAACAACTCTTCAGGCAGTGTTCGGACGCAGTTCGCCCGTATCGTGTGTTGGCGGTGGATTCTTCGGCGTATCATTAGCCGAAAGAGCCGCCGCGAAGAAGACGTGGTAGTAAGCTTTCTTACAATTAATTATTGTTTAATTTTAGATTCTAGATATTATCAATTCTTCGTTACTGAGAATGTTTGGGCATGTCAGTCAACTATGTTTAAAATTTCTTTTGTTTATGAATTTGGATATGAAAGACGAATAGTTTTGACATATTGGCATACTTTTAAAAATTAAGAACCGGAGGCCAAGCATTAGTTTTTTGTAAGTAAACTTCTTTAATTTCCTATTAAATCCGAGGAGCCATCTTCACTTTATCCTTTGCAATTTCATTGTTCATTGTATTTCTTCACCAGTTTTCAATAGCGTTTCCAAACTGTTTCCAATTGTTGATATTAAGTCCGAAGGAACAAGTCCTAAGTCCCATTTGATTTCGTGAAACGCGGTTTGGTTACGCGCAACCACAGGGATGTCTCTGTTCTAAGTCACCCAGGAATGCAATTAAAACTTTGTACTTCTCGCTTGTATTTCGAAGTGGAATATGCATCTCCATTTGAAGTTCTGTAACTGTTTCAGAAAGAAATCAGTAGTAACAAATCGTAGTGCTTTCAGAGAATCAATTATCTCGTTTCTGTCTACATCTGATGAAGACCGAAACTTAGCAATCGGAAGACTCCCGCCAGAAAGTGAAGGAGCTCTGCTGGGCGTTTGAGGCAACAGTTCATGACGGGATTTAAGTAAATGCAAGTGAACGAACCACTTTTCTCAAGTGTATGTAAAGAGAGATGACCCAGGAAAAGAAAGCAACGGAGAGCGTGGTACAGAATGTGATATTAAATCAAATAAATCAACTCTTGAAGTTCATATACCAAAACTTGATTACTTAACTATAAAACACCTTAGCTCTAATACTTTCTCGCATACACTCTAACTTACATACTAACAAAACGAAATTACGTAAAGGAGAAGGAATACGAAGATTTCAAATATTATGTCAATGCAAAAATATAAATGAGGTGAATGAAACAGTAATGCTGGCCTTTGTTAAAGAAAAATCTGAGAGTATATTTTCCCACATCGTTCTGGTCAAAATTCTCAATGTTAAAATTCATGTTTATTAGTTAAAGAAAGTGTTGACATATCAAGGTTAGTATTCCAAATTTTTAATTTTTATGTTTCAGTTAAGAAGGTTTATTTAGTGTCACACGATTTGGTTTTATATATTCGCAAAACTATACGTATTTTTTGAGAAGAAAATCCGAAGGTTATATTGCCAAGAAGGCGAAGACTTTATCCGAAGAACATATCAGAAAATTTTTACTGGAAGCAAATTATTACTTGTGGCTACTTAAAAAGTTATTGCAATTTTTAGTATTTTGGGGGCATACCGATTAGACGATCTTGTGTCATTGACTATTGATAACATAGACACCACGAGCAACGGAGTGCTTGTTTCACTGAAATACACAAAGCAAAAAAAATAGGATGTTTGTTATTCCCAAAGACGGTCCTCCATTCAATGCATATGATTTGTATGTGGCCATATGCTGACCTACGTCCATCTGACCTAGAAGCTAGACGCTTTTTCATAGATTATAGAAACGGAAAATGCACTAAACAAGTTGTGGGTATACACACAACAGGAAATACTCCAAAGAAGATTAAAGAATTTTAAAAATGAGACTTTCATGAGCTCTACACAGAGCATTGTTTTCGACGATCATCGGCCACAATGCTATGGAAAACGGTGGCAATCTGCTTGTTTTGAAAGAACTTGGAGGTGGGAGTCCTCTGTAGCTGAAACGTACATTGAACAATCTGTTTCAAAATGTGTTAAAATTCTGGCAATTATTCAGCACCAAACCAGATTGCATCAAATGATTCAAATACGTCGATGTCGGTACATCTCAACTTTATGAAGGTTTAGAAATTAGTAGTAACAGTAACTGCTCATTCAATATTAATATTTGTTATAATGAGACATTAGAAAAATGAGTTAAAAATGAGAATGTTTTAGGTGCTGAAAATTATTATATTATATTTTACGTTGGTTGTCATTTGTCTTAAGAGTTGAATGTATATTTTGAAGCTCACGTGATTTCTTAACGTCCGGCGGTCGTACACTCTCAACAACGGCCGCCGGCCATTAAGATTACCTTTTCATTCCTCTATTGAGTTTCGTTATGCAGATGTGTTTACAGCACAGTATTACGAAATAATAAATAGTCCTCTCCTTTCTCGTAGATACACATTTCTGTGCATTGATGAACTCAATGACAGATCTCAGTGGTTACCTTGTGGTGATGCACACTTTAACTAATGCACCCTTGAAGTTGTGATAAAATGATAGACGAAAAAAGTACACAAAAGTAATTATTTTGTAATCAATTTAAGGTTTATGCTTGCAAATCATATAGTATATATATATATATATATATATATATATATATATATATATATATATATATATATATTAGTATTCTTGATCTTCAAATGATGCTAGCACAAACGTTTCATCGTTATTGGTTCAATAGATTCAGTGATTATCGCACTGTAAATGAATGCTGTGGTCTCATTACACACACACACACACATGTGTGTACATGTACATGTGTGTGTGTATATATATATATATATATATATATATATATATATGTATATAATATGACTAAGTGAAAAATTCATTTATTTATTCTTGGTATGAAAAGTGCATTAACCAGTTGCTAAATTACATTACATTTTTGTAATTTTTGAAGAAAAAAAGATACAGCAATATGGCGGTTATAACATTGTATAGGATTCATTTGGCACTAATCCCACGGAAAATTTAAAGAAAAATTATGGAACCGTTTCTTTGAAAATCTTGTGTTTGTGATTCTTTAAAATTGCAAAAATTGCACGCACTATGGAACGAAAACTACTAAAATTTCCAAAATAATCTTCATGACCTTAATAAAAGAATTATTTATGCACAACAAATTTTACTTGAAGGAAAAATCTGTATCTTTAATTTTGTTGTTGTAGGAAGACGCCGAAAAAAATTAAAACTTTGGCAATTTTCGCAAATTCAGAGTTAAAATAGGAAATAGGCCCTATGACACCTTTATACTGTTTTATTCTATTCTTACAAGATTTTAAGGTAAAAATTTAGAGCCGTTTTTGAATACTTGAAATGTCCGAGGCTTTAATGAATACCCCCACCTAGCCAAATGTATTTCCAAAAATGCACCCATTAGAGCCAAATAAATAGGAGATTCTTCGATTTGAAGAAGATCATACGAATGGTTTAGGCGCATAAGCGTTCACAGACAGATGGACGGCGGACGGACAGTCAAACGGACAGACGTTTTCCTTCCAATTGATTTTTAGGCATCAAGGACCCACTAAACAGTAATTCTGACTACACAACGTGTTAGAGGATTTTTTTACCCTTAATTTAGCAACTGGTTTAATATATTTTTTGCCTCCAGAACCCTGCAATGAATTTTTTCCGCCAAAAATCCGCCGTTTTTTGGCGCAGCAATACATAACTTTCTCTATACTACGTATATTACTCAGTATATACACGTACGTATACGAGAAAGTAAAAACCATCCAATGCACCCTACGTGACTGCTTTTTTTAAATTTCTATGTGATACGCACTGCTACTGGTGATGTGAGCAAATAACAATAGGGATTTTTGAATGCGAAGTATTCGGAAGTAAAGGAGAACTTGATAGTGAAATATGGCAAGAAAAGAAATTACATCATACTTTTAACGATTTTTAATTTGTAATATTTTCTATTGATTTTAAAATAATAATTATTATATGTAAATAATATACTTTTAAATAATCCATTAAAAAATCTATTGAAGAAAAGGGGGAGATACTGAGTTGCAAGGTCATGGCGGCGAGCTGTGGTCAGGAGTGAGAGTCATCAAACCGTGGTCCTTTATAGTTATATGAGGTTATTCAAAAATATTGATATTAGACTCAAAATTTGTCGCTTATTCCTTGCTAATTTTTTATGTAAAAATAAATTCTGTCTTCTTCATTTGATCCTGCTATTTAAGATCTGACTAACTTAATTTGGTTAGTTCCGCAAATGACACACCAAAGTAAAAGAAATTATAGAGATAAATAGGAAAACATATGAGAATTTATCGCTTTGTTACGAAGAGTTAGATAGTGTTAAATGGATTAAATAAACTGGCACAATGCCCTTTATGACGAATGTTTTAATATTTTAGAACGTAGAGTATATAATATCAAAATGAGTAATTTCTCATTTTCGTTATTAGATAAAATAGTAATACAATTTTCTGGTATGAATTTAGCGAGATTTCCCATTTCCAGTATTATTTGAAACGCAACATAAATTTATTTTTTGGGAACTCTCTGAGCAACAAAAAAACGACAAATTCTATTTAATATTTACACTTATCAATGTAATTGTTGTTTTGTTGTGTTTGTTAAATGAACATGACATCAAGTAAACATGTTTATGAAAAATTGTATTTATAAGTATTCTTTCAAGAGCAACAAAATTTTCTTATTGGGGACCTCTTGAGTAAATAAAAAGAGAGACAAATCACAATCATTATTTTTATTTGTCTCTGTACTTCTTTTTTCTTATCATTGGGCAGGTGCTAACTTCAGATAAATTGCACCATGTTTATGTGAAAAAAATCTGCATTTGGCATTGTCAAAGAGTTTATAAAATTCTGCTTTGAGAACTTTGAGCAACAAAAAAAGTTTTAATGTAATTAATTTCATTTACCTCTGCAATTTCGTTTTCTTGTGATTTTGGTGCTAACTTAACGCTGGCAGCAAATCTTACAGCAGGTCAATGAAAAGGACAAATATCAATGTTTGGTAAGAAATAAGCAACAAAAAACAAAAAAAAATTGAATCGAATTTCAATAATATTTCAAAACGTTGCAGTGCTAACTTACGGACCTGTTAACATCTTGTGACGCTTCAAATTTACATAATTTACTGGATTATTTATTGATTTTTTCGTGTTTCCTGGCACGTGAACTGCTTTGGTCATTAGTCCCGTAAGTGCAGTGCATTTTTTTTCTCGGTAGATGGCGGTGATCTTTTCCTCTGGATGGTGATCCGGCGCCGACCTACCGTCATTAGTGGGTTTCAAACCAACTCCAATAGCGGGGCACCGTCCCACAAGCAAGCTCCAGCCCTGACCGGTCCCCAGATCACGTTGTGGCGTAGAGCATGTTAATGGAAGTGTGTAAGGGGAGGATAGGACATGGAAGAGAAGGAAAGATCGCGCGAGGCTCCGTTTGTTAGGGCACTGCTCCGCATTCGCCCGTGCTGATCGGAGAAACCTCGGAAAACTACCGATCAGAGCAGCTGGCCGCTAGGACTCTCCGCCAGACAGCGACTGAAATCAACTTGGCTGAAAAGCTATGTCGCAAATCCTGCCGCCGTCAGGACTCCCGGTCAGAGGCGCTGTAATGACATGAGTTGATGCACTAGTTACCGCTCCTGGTTAACCAGGCCATACCAGCTGGCGTCGTCCCAGAGATGAGCCGCAAATGCTGTGTGACTCACCGGGCGTGGCTGGGCTGGAGGCAGGCGGTCGCCGCCAGCGCCGCGACGCACCACCAGAGGGCGCGTGCCGGGCATCCGCGCCGTCGCCGCCGCCACCTGCGCGACGACAAAGGCGCCACGCAATGACGCTTCCGCACGCCAGCGCGTGTTTATGGCGTCTGAAGCACGCATTTACGCAGCCTGGGCCACTTGGGGGTACACTTCGTCTCAGCGGCCCACTACTTCTGCTTGTTTGGCACGCTGGTTTGTACTTTTACTAGCGGTACATAGTGGAGAGACATCAAGAGGACGTGGTATGTTAGAAAGTTGATTTTGAAGTAGTATATATTGTATATATATATATATATATATATATATATATAGCATATATATATACAGTGTGTGTGTGTGTGTGTGTGTGTGTGTGTGTGTGTGGTGTGTGTGTGTGTGTGTGTGTGTAGTTGCATTCTGCTACATACACATACGAAATACTGGGATACTGTTACACCATATTAGCTCAATTATTACAAATAAAACATAACACATTTATATAATGATCTAGTCTGTCCGTGATGCCATGTCGATATTAAAAGACGTTTTGGACCATCGGAGTGTGGCCCCTCAGGACTGGTCTGCTCTGCTCCACACAAAGCCCTCGGGATATTACTCTAACTTTGTACTCAAGAAATATTTATCTTCATGTATCTATTCAACATTCTCTAATTTCTTTCTTAAAGGTACCCCTAATTCCAACATACTTACAATTTTTGGCGTTAGAATTATTACTTCGAAAGTTCCTTAATATCCAATCACTTTCCTCAGTCCTCCTGATTTCATCTGATATGCAATACACGCTATAAAATGAAACATGAAAACACGTTTCGTTGCATTCTGCAACAGATCGCCTCAGAGGCTGACGTTTTGTGAATCTACGGAATTTTTTATTTCAAAGTATGTCGAGATTAGTTGATTTGGTTTGGGGGACACTTTTCACCCTTATTCAGCTGTACCTTTATGGCTGATTGACCCTGCAAAATGGATTCATTGCATTTATTACAGGCGTATTAACGATGAGATATTAAAAATATTGCATTTATGAAATATTAAAACAATTCAGCACAAGAAATACGTCGCGGAAAACGCAAGAATCATCATCAGTACAGAGCTACAAAAATTCAGTAGTTTTTGGAGAAAATATGTTTAAACATTTCTGAAAATGAGAAATATCTAGCCACCACAAAAATTTTTTGAGCTTTATGTTTGCATAAGACATCATATACGCAAGTAATCGTAAAATGCAAGCACCCAAATTAATCATCGCTCAAGACAGAATGTCAAAGTTCCAGACGCGACCCCTGGTATGTGTGGTAGAATAGCGTACGTAAGTGTGTATAAGTGAGTTAAGAAGAATCGGAATGATCGCGCGCAACCAGGCTCGTCGCAGCCAGTAGTACCGTTTCCGGCACGTGCCTGGTATTGATCGGAGAAACCACAGAGTACGAACGAGCAGAACAGCCACCCGATAGAATTTTCCTCCAGAAAGGACTGAATAACTTGTCGAAACTTACCACAGTCGGGGACTTGTACTAATGCAGAGTAAGAGATCGTATCGTTTGATGCCCTGATCCACGTCTGTTTGGCTTTCATAAGGTCACGGAGTAGTTCAGAAAATTATTTTATTGGTTCTGTCGCAGAGGTAATCTGAATGGAGCAGGTTCCCCACTAAGCACCTGATGATGTAACAAACTCGTTACGAAACGTTGTAAAATGCTGGAAATAAATGATTGGTTACAAAACTTTGGATACTTTTATTTGCAAAATTATTTTTGACCCGCAGAATAAGCCGATAAGTTTGTGTCCTTAATTTACAGGGGAACAAAAACAATCCTTAAACTAATGTTATAATAGTGCTAATGATATTCAAACAAAATCTAAACAAAAATAGTTTTGCTGAATATCACCTCGTTTGAATATCATTAATCCCTGATTTAACGCATTTAAACGTTGTTTTTTGCTCCTGTAAAATTGTTTATTATTTATCAAGCTAATTCACCGGGATCAGTGATTTTAATCCGCACTCTTACCAGCGACTTGCCCACAGACACGTTTTTCTATTCCCAGACGTCAACCGGGAGCGGTAGCTCAGTGCATCATCTGATGTCAACGCAGCGCCTCTCACTGGGAGGTCCTAGGTCTGAGTCCCGACGGCGGCAGGATTTTCGACACCAGCTTTTCAGCCAGGTGGAATTGTGCCGCCGTCTGAGCAGAATTCTAGCGCTTTGCCGCCTGATCGGTAGTTTTCCGTGGTTTCCGATCAACACCATATGAACGCCGGAGCAGCACCCCAAATGCTTTGTTTCACCGTCCGCGCGCAATCTGTCCTTCTCGTTGTATCCTCTCCCTTTACACACAATAATTTGCTACTCAACATGCTCTATACTACCACATGCCCGGAGAGACTGGTCGGCTTGAGCTGTCCGGCTGGGGCGGTGCCCTCGCTGGTGGGAGAGTCCCGACAGGGAACCCCACTCAGCCGATTTGTATCGCGGCGCCGGATCTCGCCACCCAAGGAAGACCACCATCCCTTCGAGAAACGAACATGCAGTACAATTAACGGGACTCATGGCCAGCAGCGACGCGCCCGGAAACACGAAAAAACAAATCCAAACTAAACCCAGACGTCAGGCAGCGAGCAGTTGGAAAACGCTTTTCCCAGCGTTGCGCGAGAATCCGCCCCCGCACTGGGATGAAGCGTGAGCGGAAATGCAGCGCTCTGCGCGGGCGGGGAGAATAAGGGCGAGAGAAGGTATGGCCTGGCTGCCGCAAGCGCAGCCCAGCGGCAGAGGATGCTTGTGGCCAGATTAACCCCCGGCTTCATAGGCAAAGCGAACACCTCAGCCCCGTTTGCTTCCTCGCCCGCCGCGGAATAGCGAAAAAGGTAAGACGTTACTGGTAATTATAGCTCCACTAGGGCTCTCCTAACTTGAACACAATTCACCTGAGTGAGATACAGGAAGTACATTTACTATTTCAAAACCATTCTAGCTTTCTTCCTTTCCGGAGGAAAGGTCTTATTTTTACTTGTCTTCCTGCGGCTCGTGAAAGATTGCATGGTACAATCGAAGGGCGTCTTTACGGTGCACGAAAAAACAGCGTCGGTTTTTTTCAGCGTCGGTTATCACTAGAGAACGGAAAATATAAAGGAAACGTCAAAATATGTAATGAAAAAAAAAAACAGTAAGAATATGTAATAGTTATGTAAAATCGATGTATATGTATTGGTAAAAACCTAACTTATAAACATTTTCATATGAACTTACATTCATAAAATATTTCTACACAGCATTTAAAAATACAAATGCTTTAAAATCATTTGAAAGGCATGTTGATGTTCATTTGCACCATGAAATTTTCCTCATTAGTAGGTAAAAGTTTCACGCATTTTTATCTAGGAACATATAGTTTAGCAGCCAGATTAGACGCAACAGAAGCATCCTACAAATTAGCGATACTAGTAAAACAATCGCTGCAGCAACAAACAATGCAACATTCCCCATCCAAACGTTTCTGGAAATGGCGTTAAAGGTCACCAAACGCGAGCAAACGATACTTTTCACACCTAAACACGAAAATGATCTGTCGCTGACGCGCACTTCCTCATTGATGACTGAAGCAAGCGCGCCGGGCCGTGAGAATATCCGGTCATGTTTTCACGTAGCTTATGTACCAAGTAGAGAACGCAGGCGACGCAGTCATAATATATAGGAAAATGCTGATTTAATTAAAAATATTTTTCATAAAAATATTTATTTTCTTTGTAATATGTAATAATATTAAAGATATTTTACAGAATTATAAACATATTACAGAAAATAGCAAAATATGTAAAATAAGCAATATAGTACCAAATATATATATGTAACTCCAAAATTGGATATTGTGATAGGACGGCGACAATTCACTAAGATTAAAAATTTGGAGAAAAGCAAATGGAATGATAAACAATATGTACTCATATAAAGTCTGTCTTAGTTATCATCATTCCTCATTCACTTCTGCATAACGGAAGGAAACAATGACTTGCGAATCAGTGAAATGATGAGATAAGAGTCCAAATAAATCGATGATTTACCTTTCCTCAAACAATATTTACATTACATTTTAGCGAATATTTTGGTTACTAACTTTGCAAAAATGCTCATTTTCTTTTCTATTCAAAATCAGCACAGCATGTCTTATAATGACCATACAATTCTGTTCAATTATTTTTCCATAAAAATGTCATTTAACGATGCAAAATAAAATAAACAATAAAACTAAAGAGAAAAGCAAATAAACAAAATGCATACTGGTGTTCAGATGCTCTGAATGCTGGGTACAAATTAATGATGAAAATTAATAAAACAAATTTGTTTATGAGACTTTATTTATGCACACCAGGAAGCTTGATGACAACCGCTTCAAAAAAATTAGTGACAAGCATTTCACCTACTCAGAATAAACACAACAGCCCGGAGGAAACCTTTGTAAAGTAGTTGTTTTGTAGAAACGCACTTCATGTTTGAAGGTACTTCCATGAATTTGCATCGAGTGGACGCGTGCGGCAGACTATAAAGCACGTGGTGGGTGAGGCGTCATCTGCCTTCCGCTAACCCACGAGTCCGCACAGACCAAAATAAACGCTCAATATAATTCACTACAATTTGTCTTTACATATTGAAGAATAAAAACATATTTTGCCCATTGGGAATATTGTGAAATCCAAAGAACGTAATGTTTCAAACTTTTTATTATTAAATCACTATACTAGTCAATAATCAAAATAGCAGTAACTTACTTCAACAGCCACTTCAACATTAATTTGCATGACTTATAAATAACGGGATATTGTCTGGGTAATACATCTTTACTTTTTGAAACTCCCTGCAGTTTTCCTAAATAATTTTAAATAATAAAAAGAATTTAAATCATCTATGTGTTATTCATTTGAAAAGGAAGTAAGTCAGAAACATGTTTTTGTACATTAGTTGCAGGATTTAAGGATACGAAACATCGGAAATGATTATGAAAAAGCGTAAATACCTCTGTAATAGGCCCAAGTTTGAAGTATCAGAGGCTGAATTTGCGCTTTGTATATGCAAGGCTTGATAAAGTACGTATAAATATAATAAATTTGTTAATAGTTTAGTTACTATGACCTAATGGTCATGTAACCATTTAGATTTGTAAAACGATGCCACTTGAATCGGGCGCGTGAGGGACAGGAGAGTCAGACGAACGGTTCCGGGGGAACGAGCTTATCGGGGCGAGAAGAGACGCGAGTCAACGAGAAGAAGGGGAGGGAGAGTTTGATATTTGAGGCGCACGGGCGGGAGGTAGTGCACCACCATGAAGTGTAACTCAGAGCATCAGGAATATAGTAGTGGGGAGAAGTAGTGATACAAGGAAGTGAATAGTGCACCAAAGATAGTGGATAGTAACATTAGGTCGGAGGAATTGTGATATAAACGCTCGTGAGTGATAAATAATCAAATGAAAATGGAAGCATGTGGCGAGCGAGTGCGCCATCAGTCATGGCAGACCAATAGACGGACGATTTTGAGAAAACGCATGGTCGTACACACTGGAGCTCAATAACATCGAAAGTGTGCATCGGACAGCAAACACTGGAGTCGGAGGGGCAACCACGTAACCAGCCAGCGGCACGCGAGGGGGCCCCACGCTACGCCGTATGCTGAAGGCCTTGAAACAAAGCAGCTGTATCCGTGCAAAGAGAGGAAATACAGGATGAGTAACAAACATATAATAGCCATGTAATTCATGAATTTGCACAGCCACGTTGGCCAGAGAGTGCATTAGTGGGATAGGCGTATTAATGAACCATTACGTAGATAGGGGAACGTTTAGAGGTTATACTACATACGATATTCATAATGATTAAAATAAGAATTACTAGAATTGATTAGTCAGAGATTCGTATTTATTTGTTTCGGAGTAACCCAGCAATGTAACCGTGCTGATGACTATGTTAATGTAATATCATTACACTCTGCAGACCATGCATGTACCAGCATCAGATTCTCCTTTTTGGTGTTGAGTTCTCTTTGATGAATAAATGTGTGATTAAAACAGATGGCAAGGTAGTGATTAATGAACTGTAAGTGAAGGTAGAGAATGGCATTAAAATCACAGCCAACATCCTCTCTACAAAGGCGCCCTCTCAAAGGAATCCCTTTGTCCCTTCATCATTTTAGGAAACAGCAGCTATTGCTACAAAATTTAATATGTGGTCACTGCTCATTTGGTTGATGGGTACCACTGGAAAACTGAGGTGGGCACAGTCACATTACGAACAAAAACTCGAGAGATTTAATTGAACGGGAATAGGAAGATTTTAAATTTACGTAGATATCAAGATTAACTGGGTTAATGTGCCTGCTAATCCATTTATTTGAAAAACTTCAAACTTCTACGATTTGCCACTTAAACCTGTTTGATGAAAGGTTAGTAATTTGCATGTTGGCACATTTAATGGATGATTTTGTGTAAATGGAATCTTATAAAACTTTGGCAAACCATCACCTTTCCATAATAATATAGGAGGGATGCATATTGGAAGGGGTATGAATGATATCCGAGATACTGAGCGTAGCTCAGTGCATCAACTGATGTCACTGCAGCGCCTCTGGAACGGGAGTGTCCGGAGGTGGAGTCCTGACGGCGGCAGAATCTTTCGCCACTCAGCTTTACAGCCATAGGCTGAATCTCAGTCGCTGTCTGGAGGAATATTCTCAGTGGTCGGTTGCTCTGATCGGCAGTTTTCGTGGTTTCTCGGATCAACACTAGTGAATGTCGAGCAGTGTACCCCAATAAATAATAAACGGGCTTTCATGGACTGGCAAGCAAGTGATCCTTCCTTCCTCTTCCTGTCCTCACCTCTCCCTTACACACTCATGCACTACACTACCACCAATTCCGGGAGACCGGCCGGAGCTGAGCTTGTCCTGGCTGGGGCAGCCCTGGCTGTGGGAGAGTCCTGGTTAGGGAAATCCCACCAGCCGATTTGCAGGTTTGATGCGGATCTCGCCATCCAGCGGGGGAAGATCACCACATCTCCTCGAGAACAAGCATGCACTACACTTACATGACCACGAGACCAAAGCCGTTGACGCGCCTGAAACACGAAAACCAACCAAACCAATATCTGCTGAGATGGTCAGCTTTACGCATTGAACATTTCCCAAACATTTGAGAAACTTGAAAATGTCCGGAGGGCTCACGCAAAACACCCAAAAATTAAAGAATGTTTTCAGAATTGAAAGCTTCAACTAAAAACCAGATCGACAGGAGTTTCTAATTTAGAAATGATCGCGCGATGGGTTAGTGCCAGCCAGTGTCTACACACAAACGGACTGACGGAGGATGGTGGTGATCGTTTTGAAATAAACACTGAGATACTGAGATATCAGGGGATCCTGTAAAATGTCTATTTCGGGTTAATATCTCTGAAATTCATTTACCGCCGTGCATTACATAACTTTTATACTACGTTAATATTACGTATGGCTAATGAGAAATTGACTAGAGGAGTCACAGAATGGCACAGACTTTCTGGTAGTAAAGTTGTCTAATTTCCTGTGTGGACTGTTTGATGGTCTTGCCCCCATCCTCATTCAGAATACATTCATTGTCCAAAGAACATTTTTTGACATTTCTCTAACTTTCGCTTTTAATAATGGAACTGAAATATTGCCTCAACAATATTAAAGAAGAGTAACCATCCTAAGTAGAAATTTTCATTGAAAAATCTGCCGATAAAAAGTCGATTAATCATTATTGTAAATGGTAATTTGAATCTTTCAGGAATCTATTGAGTTCAATGAAAACCTTCAATGGAAGTCATTTACACATTGTCTGGACAATTGTAATAATGCCTTCAACCGGATGGAAATGTGAAATAACGGTGTGAGAAATATTTGAAAAGAATTACATTTGTGTAATTTTCAACAAAAAGAAAGAAAAGAAAAAGAATACGCCAAATGAACTTCAAGTCATAATAAACAGTGCAATTAGTGCATCCAATGTAAAGTTTAATTTAAAATAAGTTTCGGAAAATTCAGAGTTAATCCTAAACATCTGACTTATGCCATCTTTATACGTGAATTTAACTCTATTCTACAAGAAATGTAAATTAATATGAGTCATTGAGATTACACGCAATATTCTGACGAGAGACAAGCCAATAAAAATAATTTTTGTAATTTTAGAAAAGCACAAGAATACAGCAATATGGCGTTTATGTCATCGTATAGAGTTTGTTCGACACTTCAACCTTACCAAGAAATAATATAAGAAAAATATGGAGTTGTTTTTAAGACAAATTTGTGTTGTAATCCTTTTAAATTGGGTAAACATTGTCCTCGCTTATTGAACGAAAATTTAAAATTTGGTAAATAAAAATTTACATAATCTTAATGAGAGAATTATTTATAGACAAAATTGATTATTTTTTAATTATCTTCACTTCATAGTTGTAGGCAGACGCCAAAAATTCAAACGTTTGCAATTTTCGAAAAATTGCAGTTAACTATTAAATACGAATATATCTCCATATATATATATATATATATATATATATATATATATATATATTTTATGACCTAATGGTACCATACCACCAGCTGCAGTAAAAACGATGCCTATTTGAATCGGGCGCGCAGAAGGCCGACAGGAGAGTCACGAACGATCTGGGAACGAGTCGCGCGGGCGAGAGGATGACGCCGAGGCGGAACAAAAGAGAGGAGAGGGAATGAGATGGCGCACGGGTAATGTGATGTGGAGGAATACGGACGGTAACGCTAACATCGAAAATCTAAATGGGAGAAGTGTTGATTATGAACTGAACGATAATTAGAGACAGTGAACAGTAAAATTAGCCGAAGGGGAATCGTAACATAAACGCTGACGAGTGATAAACAATCGAGTGCAAGTCGGTTACGTGGCGAGTGAGAGCGTACATCAGCCATGGACAGACATGAATCATCGATGTTAATAAAAGGCGTTATCGTATGAAGGCTGAACTCGTACGAGAACGTCGAAGGCGTGTGGATCGGACAACGAAACACCGGAATCGAGTGACGACCGAAAACCAGCTTTCAGTGGCGACGCGAGAGGGGGCCTTGCACGCCACGTCGTGGCGTGAAGGCCTTGAACAACCGCAGCTGTGTTCCTGCACCGAGTGAAACCAGGCTGAGTAGACGAACATTTAAATAATCATGTAACTCAGTGAAGTCAGCACAGCCATACTGGTCAGGAAATGTATTAATGGGGTAGGGGCATAGTAATGAATCTGTATGTAGGTAAGGGAATAAGAAATGTGATACACATACAATATTTATAACGGTTGCACTATGATTACAAAGCTGATTAGCAACAGATTCATGTAGTCATTGGTCGGAGTAATCCAGTAATAGGACTAAAAATTAGATCTTAAGTTCTAATGATGCAATATCATGTAAGACTGCAAATCATGCAGGTGATTGTACAGGGTCTCTTAGATTATGGTTTTTGATGAATAAATATTCAATTATAGAAAATGGCAAACTAGTGATTAATGAAGGATATGATGAAAGAGAATGTATGGAAACTATAGCCAACATCCTCTCTTTATAAAGGCGCTCCCCATAAGGAATCTTTGTCTCCCATTAATTTCAGAAACGGCAGTTATTACATCAAAATTTAATGTGTGATCAATGCCTCAGTTGATGGCAGGATCTCAAATGGAAAATTGAGGTTAATAGTCATTATATATATATATATATATATATATATATATATATATATATATATATATATATATATAAACGTCCCATCGAAGTACGTATCATATTCTTGGCTATGAGGAAGGAGCGGCAACGTGGTTTGATGCGTTCCATGCCGACATAAGGTGGTGGTGAGTTGCAGCGCAGGGTTCCTGCAGAAGGCAGTGTCGGGGAATTACGTGCGCTGAAAAAATCCTTTTATGGTCGGCAAGCGCCTGGGGAGGGATGGTGGCGGATGAGACGGAGGTAAGTAGTGCTGTGTTGACCTTCAGTGGATGTGTATCTTCCACCCGGAATATGAAAAGAGGTAATGTCAGGTGTAATATAATGTACTTGTAGAACGTTTAATTCTCGAGGAGAGGTGGTGTAATGTTCGAGGTGCATTGCAGGAGGAAGGGGCGGAGGCGTGCAGATGTAATTGGATGGAAAAGTAGGAATATATACGTGAGTCTTAACTGATTAATGTGAGTGCAAACAAAGCGATTAATTCATGGCTGTATAGTTGAATTGTGTGAGTGTGAGGTTAGAGGGTCAATATCCCCTTAAACTGAGATGCGGTACTCCAATTGGGAATTGTGAAAGTATTGCAGCTATCAGGCCTGACGTTTGAAGCGGTGCGACTTTTTCGGACTGCACTTCGGCGGGATGTAAAGATATTCTTTTAAACATAACATGTTCTGTTGCATTATTCTGCTGAAGACTTATAGAGACTGATAAATGAATTTGGTGTAAATTAATGTATCAATTTTTAATAAGCACACGCATATAAGGATTTCAACCACCTAGTTATTAATGAGTAGTAAAGAGCTGTAAAGAAAAGGTGAACTTTCACTTTCATTAACTGGAACTGTTGACAATTATGTGCTTTCTATTTGTAACTTATATTGCAATTTTATTAATATATGAATGTGAAGAGTTGTTGGTCAGTTGTTAAGTGGGAGATGAGATTCTTCAGTTTCTGTATTAGTGCAATATTTTATTGGATACTGTCCAATATCACAGATAGTGAAATAAATTCCTTGTGGAAAGAGAACAATTACACAGCTATTTCTCTACTGCTGTAACGTTTCAGCAAATATTTATCCGTAATCCTCTTTGTGACTGTAATTTGATGTGATTTCATGGCAAGTATGAGCATGACCTGGATTGCTATATGACTCTGCAGGTAAAGAGGGGGAAGAATGTTGAAAATGATTACTTGTGGGTACATCTAGTATTGTCATTTAAGAATATGGGGAATGATATTTTGTTATATTTAGCAAAGCAATGAAAAATTTTATTGCCTTGAATCTACGTTTTCTACAATTTTTGGATAAATGGTACGGAATGTTTACTTCATTATTTACATTTTAAATCCTACTTATTGCTGTAAGGAACAAATTTGAATGTAATTTTTTTATTTAAATTGGAGAGAATTCGTTATATGAATGTAATTGTCCCAATTGTTTTGGTAAATGACATAATATTAGATAGATTACTGAAAAATAATGTTCATTCTGTAACGGACTGAGTTATTTTTTCAAAGGAAATAATTTTATTTCGCCATTACTTTTTAAAAATGTTGTTGTCTACAATCTTCATAAGAAGTTCTAGAAACATGACTGTGGTGTTGTGTGTTTTGCTTTTGTTACTGTTTTTATGTACAGGCCAAACCATTGTACATTGAAGAAAACATTATTTCTGTCTTGTCTTTCTTAGGTGTTTTAGGGATGATGCAGATGTCTGCTGTATCACGGTCCTTTATTAAATGTCATTGTTTGTTTAACTAAACATTGCGCTTTCTTTTCTTTTTGTCGGAAGGGCGTGGAACAACACAGGCAAGAATCTTACTCCTTCAGTCCCCGATTTCCTATAGAGGAAATATCCTCTCAAAAATATATTTTTTTTTGCATCTTGTTGACCAACCGCAGACGACCCGACCCACGCTACCGTCGCCTGGAGAGCGTTTATATATATTGTGGTGTTCTTTAATTTGGAAAAGATTAGTTAGGCACTAGCAATGTTCACTCACAGACGGATGAACGGACGACGGACGGACGGACGGACGGACGACAGAGTGAACGGATTTTCCAGTTTTGAAAAAACAACTTTTCCGTATACGCATATTACTATGTGTATAGATGTAAGCGTATACAAGAAACTTTCATTAGAGGTGCTACAGAATGGGCACAGACTTTCTTCGTAGTAAAGTTTTCTAATTTTCTAGGTGTTGACAGGTTTACGGTCTTGCCCTATCTTCATTCTACCTCCCATCTATCGTAGCCCAAAGTATAGCATTTGTGAGCGGATATGCTTCAAATGATTTTAAATTAAGTTTTTCGTAACCCAAAAATTATGTGAAAAGAGCTAGTCGCATTTATATTACAGCTTAAAGGATTTTTTCTAAAATCTTCTAAATTTTCAAATAAAGTTTCCAAATGATGACGACGTTTTCTTTTCTATAATATTTTAATAGTAATATTTTGTGTCTGCTATGAGAAAATCCTAAAAATTGAGAAAACTTCAAAAGTGTATTTCAAGTATGACAGAGGAAGCAGGTACATAAATTGAACACCAAGAAAACAGAAAACTTTACCACGAGAAAATGTGTGCCATTACGTAGCACCACTAGTTTTTGGGAGTTAAAACCATTTCTTCTGGTGGTACGTAATTTTATTTTTCCCACGAAATGAACATCCAGCTTTTGCATGGCTATCAAGGGTACAAAATTAGGTTTCATTTTTCTCTTAATTAGCGGAGCATTCCGGAAAAGGCTTCAGAAGAAAGGCTGACGCCAGATATAAATGAATAGTAAAATATATCAGGAGCGTTTGCAGTGCTATTAATGATCTCAGGGGCGTCCGCGGCCCGGGGAAGCAGATGGAGAGTTCGGACGATGGATCGCGCGTCGACGCGAATCTGGCGCCGCCAATCCCTAATTTGCCCTGCCCCCGCCCCCGCCCCCGGCGCTTATCTCGTGCGATGACACGCAACGGCGCGGCGTGGCGCGGGAGGCAGGCGGAATGGAGCCGGAGGGTGGAAGCGGGGCAGTGGAGGAGGGAGACAGGAAGGGTGGCGCACGACGCTGGACGTTGCGGAGTGGCTGCGAGGGGCAGTGAGGGCGGATGGGTAGGCAAGAGAGTAGCCCTGTGTGCGAGTGTGGTGCTTCAAATGCTTGGAATGGAATTCTGAAATGGAAATGTTGCACGTATCTGAAAGATGGTTTCATCAATGTCGTTCTCTTGCAAATTTTTAAGACACTTTTAAAGGGGACATAATGTAGGGGAAATACTTTAGTTCTTCGGAGCAATAGTCAACTTTTGTACGGCATCGCAAACCCATTATTACCCGAATTAATTTCATGCACGGTTCGCGCTCTCGTGGATGCAAATGGTGTGAGAATGAGAATCTACAGTCGCATGCGGAATCTTTTTTCACACCCCGCAGTTTGAGGCGGACAAATTTTACAGGAGTATTTTTGAAAGTTAAAAAGAATTTGAAGATATTTTAAAGATTTGATGAAACAAAACTTCATTCTTGCATTGCCAAGCCAATACAAAGTTATGGGGAGGGGGCGGAAATCGGAACATTTGTTTTTTGTCCACACTGAAAACACCTATATTTAACAGATATTTTAAAATTGTTATCTATTTGTGTGTATATATACGTCAGTGGTGATGCGAGTTCTATTTCTAAATAACTTCATTATGACTCTCTCTGTATTATTTACTGGAGAAACTGCATTGCACCCTTTACAGCATTTCCAAATCTGTCAGTTATTCCACATTTATGTAGGTTGTCGTTCGGAAGTCGAGGAACTACTGCATGATGCTTTTTGGTGTTTGAAACAATGATTTCAAAATATGGAATCTTTCAAAGGTTGAATTAATAAGAATATAAATGGATAAAACCGAAATATACATTTTTAGACGTTGGTCATTATCAGGGCTGTGATTTTTGAGTTGAATATTCATTAATTTCGTAAAATAATCTGCTACACAAATCGTTATTCAAGCGCAATTATAATCACGTAAATGTGGGCAGAAAGCGCAGATCGTTAAGTAGCTAAGATTTCTTGCTAACTCCTTAATCTCGATTGATTTCCCTGACTGTGTACTTGTTCGCTGGTGACAGCAACGCCGCAAAGCCGGCGACACGTTCTGATTTCTATTGCTAGAATGCCACACAATTACGACGTAAAATCGTGAACGCCCAATAAACGTAGTGCAACGTAAAGCACTGTTTAACTGCAAGAGGTTAACATCATCTCTCTGTTCAATTCATACCCGAGGAAGTACTGTCTGCCGGTCAATGAAAACGCCGTAAAGCGAATGGATACTATAATTTTATTGCCACAAATCCACACAACCACAACATAAATGTGACGCCTGCGTAAACGTAACTAAAAGGAATGTAACATGCGTGTTTCTCTGAGGAAGTGTGAAAACCACCCCACAACCCCACTGCAGAGATTGATTTGAGAGGTACCGTTGCCCGGCCAGTGAAAACGCTGCAAAGCTGGGCACAGCCAGTGGTCCCGCACGGAGCAGAACGAGCGTCAGATTACGCGATGCGCTCCCTGGGCGCCCCGATAGCGCGCGTATCTCGCCACGCGGTCTCGTTATTTACGAGGTGCCACCGCGCGTGTCACAGGCGCACCCTTATCGTCACCCGCCGCGTCCAATGCTTCACCAGCCGCACACCCTGGGTGCGTCTCCCACCGCCGTTGCCTCGCCATCGTCCTTCTCTCCCTGCTCGCTCTCTCGCTCGCTCGCCCTCTCTCGCTCGCCCTCTCTCTCTCTCGCCCGCCCTCTCTCTCTGCGTGCGTCGTTCTTCCTCTCTCGCGCTCGCCCTCTCTCTCTGCGCTTCGCCCTTCCTCTCTCTCGCGCTCGCTCCTCTCTCTCGCCTCTCTCGCCTGCCTTCTCTCGCTCGCTCTCTCTCTCTCGCTCGTTTTTCTCCGCCTGCTGCCCCCTTCTCGCTTCGCCTCTGCCTGCTTCGTTTCTCTCTTGCCTGCCTTCTCTCTCTCGCCGCCTCTTCTCTCGCTCTTCCTCTCTCGTTTCCTTCTTCTCTCTCTCGCTCGCTCTCTCTGCTCGCTCTCTGCTTCGCTCTCTCGCTCTGCCCACTCTCTCGCTCGCTCACTCTCTCTCGCTCGTTTCACCTCCCGCTCGCCTCTCCCGCCTCGCTCGCCTCTCCCGCTCGCCCGCCTCGCTCGCCTCTCCCGCTCGCTCTTCCTCCTCGCCTGCTCGCCTCTCGCCTGCTCTCTCGCCCGCCTCTCTCGCTCGCCTCTCCCCGCCCGCCTCTCGCCTCGCGCTCTCGCTCGCTCCCCCGCTCGCCTCTCCTCGCCTGCTCGCCTCTCCGCCTGCTCGTTCTCTCTCTCGCTCGCTCTCTCTCGCTCGTTCTCTCGCTCAGCTCTCTCTCTCGCTCGCTCTCCCTCTCTCTCCGCTCGCTCTCTCTCGCCTGCCCCTCTCTCTCGCTTCCTCTCTCGCCTGCCCCTCTCTCGCTCGCCTCTCTCCCTGCCTCTCCGCTCTCTCTCTCGCTCTCTCTCCGCTCTCTCTCTCGCTCTCTCTCTGCCTCTCTCGCTCGCCCCTGCTCTCTCCCGCTCCCTCTCTCGCTCTCTCTGCCTCGCTCCCTCGCTCGCCTCTGCCTGCTCTCTCGCTCTCTCTGCCTGCTCTCTCTCTCTTTCTCTCTCTCTCCGCCCCTCCTCGCTCGCCCTCTCGCCTCTCTCCTCTCTCGCTGGCCCCTCTCGTTTCTTCTTCCTGCCCCGCTCGCTCTCCGCCTCTCTCGCTGGCCTCTCGCCTCCCTCTCTGCCTGCCTCTTCTCTCTCTGCTCGTCATTGCTCTCTCCGCCTCCGCTCCTCTCCTCGTTTCCCCTCGCCCCGCTCGCCTCTCTCGCTCTCTCTCTGCCTTCTCGCTCTCTCTTCTCTGCTGCTCTTCTCTGCTCTGCCTGCTCTCTCTCACTCTCTCTCTCGTTTCCCCTCTCGTTTTCTCTTTCGCTTTCTCTGCCTCTCTGCTTCCTCTGCTTCCTCTCTCTCTCGCTTCCCTCTCTCTCGCTCTCTTCTCTCTGCTTCTCTTCTCGTTTTGCTTTCTTTCTCTGCCTGCTCTCTCTGCTTCGTTTCTCTCGCTCGCTCTCTCTCTCGTTTCGTTTTCTCCTGCCTGCTCTCTCCTGCTCACTGCTCTCTCTCCTGGGCCTGCTCTTCTCTCCTGCTCGTTTTCTCTCCTGGGCCTGCTCTCTCTCCTGCCTGCTCTTCTCTCCCTGCCTGCTCACTCTCCTGCTTCGCTCTTCTCCCCGTCTGCCTTCTCCTGCCTGCCTTCTTCTCCCGCCTCTGCTCTCTCCTGCTTCGTCTCTCTCTCCTGCCTGCCTTCTCTCTGCTGCTCTCTCCCCGCTCTCGTTCTCCCGCCTGCCTCTCTCCTCCTGCTCTGCCTTCCTCCTGCCTCGTTTCTCCTGCCTGCCTTCTCCTGCTCTCACCCACACACTCTATACGCCTCTCCCCGCTTCGCTCTCTCTCCTGCTTCGTTTTCTCCTGCTCGCCTTCTCCGCTCGTTTTCCCGCTCGCTCTCTCTCCTGCCGTTTTCCCGCCGCTCTCTCTCTGCTTCGCTCTTCTCCCGCTCGCTCTTCTCCTGCTCGTTTTCTCCCGCTCGCTTTCTCCCGCTCGCTCTCCCGCTCGCTCTCCTGCTTCGCTCTCCCCGCTCGTTTCCGTCGCTCTCCCGCCTGCTCTCCTGCTTCGCTCTCCCGCTCGCTTCCTCCTGCTCGCTCTCCCGCTCGCTCTCCTGCTTCTGCTCTCCCGCTCGCTCTCTCGCTTCGCTCTCTCGCTCTGCCTCTCGCTCCGCTCGCTCGCTCTCCGCCGGCTCTCCTCGCGCCTTTCGCTCTCTCGCTCGCCTCCCGCCTGCCTCCCGCCGCCTCCCGCCTGCTCCGTCAGCGTCGCGCTCGCCGTCGCGCTCGCTCTCCCGCTCGCCGCTGTGGCGCCCGCTCTCCGCCTGCTCTCCGCCCGCCTCCCGCTTCGCCTCGCTCGCCGGTGGCTCAATCGGCGAAATCACGCCCCAATCTCGGGTGTATGAAACATAGGCTGCGCCGCCTACTCTGAGCGTTGAGCAGCCAACGCCAAGAAACTGCACATGTGACTCTCTATTACCCTGTTCTGAAGTGTTGAAGATATGTGTAAGTAGTTGATTTGTATTCTGGATACTTTTCTAGAGTTATGAATAAAATTGAAACCATTGAACCATTGTATGATATACGAGTGTGTTTTTAAAACATTTTAATCAGTTATTTAGTACATAATCCTCGAAATATTTCTCTGCATGCAAGCATCGCACTTCCATATCCAACTCAATCACTCTATTACACTTCAATTCAGCCCCATCACACCTGATATATAAGACTTTCTGAGTTGCAGAAATTAATGCAGGCGTGATTGGAGCTAAATTAATTGTATTACACCAAAGAGTCGAATCACTGTAAATTAAGTTACTCTATTATTATACCTCTTGTAACAGCTATGGTAGCAATGATCAATAAGGCAAAATTCTTGGTGGAATTTAATAACACAAACATTTAAATATTTTATTTCCTTTTCATCTGTGTTAATTGAATGAAAATAAATCTGAAAGCAGAATTTTGCACAGGCTTTCCTGTGTGCAAATTTAATTTCCTTGGTCTGGACCCTGGCTTAATGTCTTACTTCATTCTCTGACCAGCTGCCACCTCATTGACACCTCCCTGAAAGTACATTTTCTGATATTTTGTCAACTTTCGGTTTCTTAATAGTGAGCGGAAATACACTTTTAAAAGAATTTTAAAGAATAGTAAACCCTTCCCAAATTAGAACTTTATGGTAATTCTAAAGTCGTTTTCAAGAAAAATGGCGAGATTGGCTAATACTGTAAATGCGAAATTGGATGCTCTTTTTGATAGAATCTATTGAGTTTTGAAAACTTATTTCACGTCCTTTCAATCCCTTCCATTCACAAATGTAATGATGTACACCAATTGATGCAAATGATTTTTGAAAAAACAAAGAATACAAGATGAACTTACGTCATTACTATCTATATTGACAAATTTAGTAAGAAACTTGGAGTAATTTTGAGAAATGGCGATTAAGCGTTTCTGAAAAATTCAATTGGAGCTCATTTAAATAGAAAATTGTTGAGTTGTCGAAGAAACATTATTTGACATTATTTAAAGTGCATAGTCATAAAATAATATTGTGAAGAAATCGTTTCTGGTACTATTACTGACGTGAGAGACACGCGTGTAACTTTTTAAATCATTTTTATGTTTTGAAAAACAAACAAACAAAAGAATATAGCACAGAGTTACGCTCATAGTGTGAGTTTAATTGGTTATTTAAGGTCGCATCAACATCTTAGGTCATTAGTGACCACTATTGCTGTTAACGGTATGGTAAACTATGAGGATGAAACGATATGGTGATGATAAGGGGTGAAAGGATTTAGTATTAAATACAACCAGCGTTCCCGAGGCGGGACTGAACCTGCACTTCGGTCCGGAGATCACTACGACACTACCGCCTTAGCGATCTCGCCAATCGGGCTGACAGTAGGGTTTGTTTGGTACTATCCATATCAAAAATTTGAAGAAAAATTTTGTTGTTTGGAAAATCTTGTATTTGATTTTTTTAATTAAAATATTATTACAGTATTGCTCGAAAGCAACTGAATTTAAAAAAATCTACATGACTTTATGAAAGAATCCATTTATGGAAAAATTTCATTTAAAGGAAAATATCTTCAATTTTGTAGTTGTAGGGATGCCGTCAAAAATTAAACTTTGGAATTTATGAAATTTATAGTTAATCGTGAAAATCGAGCCCATACTAATTTTTTTAAAAGTGTGTTTTTGTACTTCCTCATTCTGCAATAAATTTAAAGAGAATATATGACCCGTTTTAGGAAAATGGTAATCTGCTGACTGTAAACTGAGGCATATTGAGTTCAGAGACATCTGCTCTCCTGGCAGCTGTAGCTGACTCACTGAAAATCAAAACACTATGCTGTTATTTTAGAAATAAGTAAAGCTGAATTGTTTCAACGCACACATTTTTTATTGTAGCATTCTATTTTTATACAAATCTTCAAAACTTCAAATTTGAGAACTAGCACATACATCTACGTAAACTCTGATTTACGAAGGTAATATACGTGGTATCAGAATAGCTGCCCTCGAATGAGAAAGTGAACAAATGTATCTCACAACATTCTAAAAGAACGCTACATGAGTTGACAAAACAATTCTGTGAACACCCTATTTTTTCTTATTTTGTTTAAGTCTGGGTATTCTGAATTGGTTTCTCTTGGTACCACAGCATTACTAATATGCATAGTCTGGGTTGACACTCTTTTTAAACACTTATCTTGACAGAAATTGGCATGTCTAAATGCTTAATTTTCTTAGCACCTGCATCATCCTTAGAGGAATTACGGAACCAGAAAACGACGTACTAAACTATTGCTTTAAAAAAACAACTGTCGTATGATATTTCTTTACTACATTTTGAATAGAAAAAGTCATATTTTCTAAACATTTCATTAAAACCATCAGCATAATTATTATTTAAACGTTACAACATGACCTGCAGCAATATGCTCACGGCTGCTAATGTTGCTTTTTGCATAAAGCTATTGTTATTTTCTAAATTAAATATTGCTTAAAATTTTTTCAGTAAAATCAATATGGAGTATAAATGTTTACACTGAGAAAAAGTTATAGAAGAAAGTATCCAACACTGTGGTAAAGAATTGGCTTTTCAGCCTTATTGGTAGATCATGATGTTGGGATTAATATATCGTCTAGTATGTTGTTTAAAGCTGAAGCTTTTTGTTTCAGTGCATTAAAAGACATTGTGATAAAGATTCTAATCCGTTACTGATCTGAATTCTGACATGAGCTATAAAAATAGGTATACAATACTTTGAAACGTTTACTAATAGCTTTTCTAATAGAGAAATAAATGTAAAGCGTTAGCGTTAGTCAGGTAGTTGTTGGCAACCATCAAATGAGCGCTTTTATAAGAAAACTATCAAAAATAAAAAATAATAAATATAAGCTTAATTTAGAACAAATGTACAAATGTGACAATCTGTTTTTGCAATAAAAAAGGTGTGATTCAGAAACCGCTTTTAAATCATGCTCTGGAATAACTTTTATTTAGTAAAGTAGACTGCAGATTACATGTAATTATAACAAAGAAAACACAAAATATAAATATATGTGAAGAATAAGAAAGAGCATGCATAGAGGATAAGTAGTAGGAGTCACTGATAATCTACATCTAAATTCTAGGAAAGTGCTAAACTTAAGTTTCATATAGTATTTAATGAATTATTGGCCTACAGTATATGTGTACTGATATTCAGAACATTATATCAACTAGTAGTTCATGACCATTTTTCCAGAGAGCTGTTGAAAAGTCAGAAATTACTAGTATAAAACTCATGAAGGATAGAAAATAACTCATTGACTAAATAACTGGTTGGTTAAATAAACAGAATTTCTTGAATATTACAATTTGTCACGTTGGCGTGCTGACAAGTTAGTAGACAACGACCGTTTTTGAGATGTGTCATTTTTCTTGTGCACTGACGAGATGAGGAGCTGGCGCCATCGGGTGCCTCTTATTGCCCACCACCGCGTCACCGCACGTAACTCCAATTTCCGCTTCTCACCCCATAGTTGGCATCCAGGCAATCTCGCGGAGCCAGGAGCAAATCTGCATGAGATCCGAAAGGTGCAGCGTCCTCAGAGAATACACAGAGGATGTCTCATAACACACATGCATTTCCTGCCCAGGTTGCTGATCGCAGAATTTTTCGACAAACAGAAAGAAGCCAGGAAAAACTAGTGGGGTACATAACAGCACAGACTTTTTCACGCTTGTTTATTTTGTAATATCTTTAGTGTGTGATATTGTCCTTATTGCCCTACCTCTCATAAGCAGATACTTATCAGCGCTAAAAATATTCTTTATAAACTTTTCAATTTTTCGGTCCTCCAAAATACAATGAAAATATGATTTAGAATGATGTGCAAGAGCAAAATCATTGTTCCTATATGCAAATTTTAAGAGAAAAATTTGTAATCTGTAAAGAAAACGTATGTTGGAGGGTTTGTGAAAATAATTTTGAGCCCATTTTCAGAAGAAAATGAGTTTTGAGAAATGATGAGTTGAGAAATCGTTAGAAGCACTTGTGCTCACAAATGCACACAATCAGGCTGGGTGTAAAATACGATTTTTATTTAAATATTTCTGCCAAAATAATATGTAAATAAGTATTTAACAGATATACAAAATGCATTAGGGGCTTATAATTAAATTGCATGTATTTAAAAATACTACAAATACTCAAAATACAGTAAATACAATAACTTTTTATTATTTTTTATTCAACAATTTATTGTAATTGACAATTACAACAAATTTCTAAAAACAAATCGAATTTTCTGAATGCCAAAACATTTTGCAGAGTTAGACACATTTCCTGTACGTTGATTAGTGCGGAATTTTATATTTGCATATTGTGTTGGTTAAACTGGTTAAATGTTGATTTTGATGTTTTCAAAAGGGAATGTTTACGGCATGGCACAATTCAATGTTGGAATTTTTCTTGGTGATAACTGTTTCTGCAACTGCAGCAGTCTTTTGACTGTACATGCTGAAGAAATTTGAATTGTTTTCTAATTTTTTCTAATTTTTTGCATGATTTGGATGTGTTTAGTGGTAAGAAATATGTTTTGCGCAGTTTATCATCTTTGGACAATACTGACAAGAAAAAATACATTTGAATCCGTAAATTTTCTCCAGTACAAATCCACCTTTTTATAATGCACTTCTTGAAATGACTTCTTTGGTATTGTGGCTGTGCTGATTAACAGGAACAGTAAATTTACTCATCTAAAGTATGCACCAAACTTCGAACCAATACAAAGTTGTCGAAGAAAACCCGCCTATCTTGTGTGTAATTCCACCTTCTAAAGCGAAAGATGCTAGCGCTATTATTGTAGACTGTTGTATCTTGGTAAGGAACAGAGAGCTCACTAATCATTGCGAAGATCGGAAGACGAGAGCAATTTATTGTCTGGAGCGCCTGGCGGGGCTTCTGCAAAGTAGATAAGCCAACCGCACGGTGTCAAATTGTCATTCCGTTCACGCGGTGTCCCCTGCTCTCGACGCGTGATGCTGGGTTTCTGGCGTAACGTGGCAAGAATGGATTATTCTCACGATGGAATATGGTTTATTGTACCCTTGTCGGTCGTGCCGCTAGGAGCCGCTTGAGCTGCAGCACTGCTGGATACGGTCGACTATGCGACAACTAGCGGCACGTTCCTAGGAAGACGCAAAAAGCCGTGCCATATTCCAATGAAGAGAAGCCACGCGCCACATGATGAAACCCAAGTGTACAGGCAAGAACACATACAAGGCACAGAGTTTCTCGATTGAAGAACGCCGTTGACAGATTTTACGTTGAAACACGATTGGTAAAAATTACCCATCAGTGATTAAAAAAGTGATCGTAGAAACAAAATATAGTGAACAAAAATATTAAAAATGTGAAAATTCAATATAGGTACTTTTTATTGGCTTCTTTTAACCTCTGATTAGGCAATTATCTCTCAAATAGGTATTTGTAGGCTTTATACAACTCTCGCAAAAGGTATGAGGTAAACATTGATAATGGCGTACGTTGTCTAAAAATACATTAAAAGAAATAAAATAGACCAAAGACCATTGTCCGGACTCTAGTTATAAGGAATAAACGCATTTTTGGTTGTCGGATAATTGTCCAGCATTTTAGTGATTTAGATTTATAATTAAAAAATTAAGAGAATTCAACTTCAGCAGCTGAAAAAGGGCTTTTATTTTTGTTTCAGTGAGGTTCATTCATTAGCAGAATCAAACAAAAGAAACTTCTGCTATGTTCATCTGCATTTACATTTTTTTACACCTATTATATGTATTTAAATACATCTCTAAAATATATGTTCAAAAAACTCAAAAATACAGTTATTCAAATACAAAATGTCTTTAAAATGCGCAATTCAGTAATCAGTATTTAAATACTGCCCAACCCTGGCAATAATATATTAAAATGCTCTTAATATTAATATATTAACGATGTGAGAGGCATTTAGAAAATATATTTGTATAATTCTGAAAACAGAAAATGATATCAAATATGTTTGTTATTAAATAGAGAGATTTAATACAGAGATATTAATATAGAGAAAAACATATTTAGTACAATCCGTACCAAACGTTTTTAAGAACAAAATTGAGGTCGTTTTGAGAGAAAGGTGTTGAGCGTTTGAAAATATGCAATTTCCTGAACTAATTTAAAAAATGAGTGTTTAGTGCTCTAGCACTGCCAAACAAAGGATACAAAATGATACCATGTAAAAATGCTTTGAAAATTGCATTTAATTACTAAAAATTCTATGACACCAGAAACTTTGAAAAGGAATATGAACATATCAGCATTTAAATATCTAATTTTGAAGAATAGATTTATTGTCGTAAGAAAAAATATTTAACAATTAACATTATAGATGAAGAAGACGCGAAAATTTTACTTTCTTCCTTCCTGCCCCCAATTCTCAAAATTTCAGGGAATTCAACAATTTGGACCTTGAAATATTTACATGAGATAAGAAATGACAATATTAGAGTGTTTTGAAAAGAATTGGAAGTAAAGTCTTTGAGACTTCACAAAGTATTAAATGAAGTTATAAAGTAAAAATTAAAATATCCAAGGTTTAATGTTCAAAGGGACCAAGTGACACCAGATCTATCTGGCAATACTAATTTTGGTGAAATTCTGCCATGTTTTAGCCTCAGAGTTGTTCCTAGAGGGACGAAGGGACTCATGGACGGACAGACATTTCCTAGTAAACCAATTTTTCGAGTATCAATGATCCACAAATGGATTATGAATAATAATTTTCTTGGCATAAATACATTAATAGTATACATCGCATTTTGGCGACATGGTAAATAATTAATCTTGAGATTTTAGGAACCCTCGGTTCCAAACTTCCCCAAGTGGGACTATAAAGTTTCTTTCTTCACTACTAACTGTAATGCTAAATTAATACTCCATCGTAATTTTCTGCAAATGGGCTTAGGAGCTTAATAGAAATCCTGAAAGCAGTTAACGAGATAGTCAGTAGATTTCTTCGAGACGTGAACACCAACGTTCTGGAGGCACTGTTCATCTTAGCATAGCCCCAGAGGTTCCAAGAACCACTGACAGGATTTTGGCGTTGAGTACTCCATGAAGTGGGCTGCCAGGGTAATGACTAGTATTTTACACTTTTCCTCCCAGGCTTTCAGAAGGCTAGACCCATTCTCGTGGCGAATAGTAAGTCGACCACGTGGACCCCTTCCTTTTTTATTGCCAGGTCAGTTTAGACCAATTGTTTCGATAATGGGATAAGTGGCTTCCGTAAATCCACGTCTGTCGCTTGAGCATCTTCCTCTACGAGTTCTTTCTCTCGTCGTGACGCTTTATTCTTACTGGCTTAAGTGAAAACGCATTGACCCAGGATTTTATCCATGTTTCTATCCTTGTCTGGACTTCCTGCAATATACACATCCTCTCGGGGCCCCTACAGGAATATATTTATTGGCAGTGCTATTCGATTTCAATTGGACTGTCGTGATGATGAGACTAGGTCAAAGGTTTAAGTCTTTCAAAATGCATTAAAGTGAGTAATTTACTATATCTAGGAGCGAAGTATCCACTTTTAGGTATCAGAGTCCTAAATACATTTTTCTGTCGAAGATCCATCATTTTTGTTCCATTATTACAATACTTTCTCTCTGTGACATATGTATATTGAAAGTGTAAATTGTGAAATTTTCTTCTTTTCTGTCGATTTACGTTATGGGTAAGAATATAACTCAAAAATTAAATTGACTATATCTGCCAAAGCGTGTCTGTATGGACACGCTGTAAACTGTAGATGTTCAAACTTTCACCTAAAAATTGCAAATCAATTACGACTTCATGTTATCTTCTTTTCATCCTAAGACGTGTAACCATTAAATTTAAAAATTTTGTAGAAACATAATTTATGTATTGTTTTAAAATTATTAAATCATGTAATGAATTTTTAAAATTAGGCATATAGGAATTTTTAACTACAGTTCTTAAATTGGTACTTTTTGTTGACTTTCTTTAATAATGTGTCTCAAACAAGAAAAAATAACAGAAAAGTGTTACAAAATATGTTTTGTTTGGGATTTTTGAATGCTATATGGAGATATTCTGTGCAGCGTGTTGACAAACAGCCAACTCTTTTATTTTTCAACCACACGCACAGAAAGTAAAAACACTTCCTTATATTTTCAATAAATCGAGCATCTCTTATTTCCATTGTTTATATGCCAAAATGCTCAATCGTTTTTATTATTCATTTGACAGAATATTCTGGATGCTCGATTTCAGTACTCGTTTCAGTGTCAAATTAAATCACTTTCTTGGATTCTCAGTATTTGAAGAAAATATTTACTACACATTACAATCAAATTACAGACGCCTCATGAAACTACAGGAGAGTGATATACTAATCACTTCCAGACAGTATCTAATGACTCATATAATGTTATTTTCAGAAAGAACCACCTATTACAAGACATTATTACAACATGAGATTGAGAATTATCGAAGCGCCATTAGGCCAATTTTAATGACCAATAGAGTATTGTAATAACTTTTTGATATGAATACCATACGATCCATGAATAAAGCAATTTTCTATCAAACACTTTTTTGGATAAATGAGAAAAACGTAATTTTATTATTTTTTTTTTGGTCCCATTCTATGTTTATGACATCATGTAACAAAAATCAATGCACTTTGTCGAATTTTATGCAATGAAGAATGTAGATTTTAGTGAAATAACAGGTTCTTGTAGATAAATAAACGTGAAAAGGATGTTGCGTTTTTTATGCCCACCTGATAAAAGTTTTACAATTTTGTAATATAACTTTGAATTCTTCTTGAATATGACAAATTTTAAGGTTTCTGTAAAACAATAAATTCAATTATGATCTTCGGCAGGATTTTCCTTCTTAAACGTTAGCAAAAAATTACACAAGTAGTAACCACAAATGCACTACATTATTCAAGAGCATTTTTACAATCAAAACATTAAAAATTCAAATATTTTTATTATAACTCAACAGAATAAGAAAGGTAAAAGCAACAAAAATATGGTAATTACAAGCTTAGTTATTCCTCAATTCTTCCGGACAACAAGGGTACATCGGTTCGAAGAAAACAATTGTCTGTAGGAACGGACCCTGAAAAACTCACATTAGGTGACTAAAATAGTTATTTATGTAACAAGACCTCTAAATTAGACTTTAAAGACACGGCCGAAAATTTAACTCTGCGAGTCGAAGCGATAGCGGAGCTAAGAAACAAGGAGGCAAATGGTGGAAAAATGGAACAATGGGACAAATTGGACAAGGGGACAAATTGGACAAGAGGCCAATCGGACAAGGGGCAGATATACAAAATGAAACATTGGGGGCAAAATAGAACAAAATGAAAAAGAGGACGAAATGAAAAAGAGGACGAAATGAAAAAGAGGACGAAATGAAAAAGAGGACGAAATGAAAAAGAGGACGAAATGAAAAAGAGGACGAAATGAAAAAGAGGACAGAAATGAAAAAGAGGACGAAATGAAAAAGAGGACGAAATGAAAAGAGGACAGAAATGAAAAGAGGACGAAATAAAAAGAGGACGAAATGAAAAGAGGACGAAATGAAAAAGAGGACGAAATGAAAAAAGAGGACGAAATGAAAAAAGGACGAAATGAAAAAGAGGACAGAATGAAAAAAGAGGACGAAATGAAAAAGAGGACGAAATGAAAAAGAGGACAAATGAAAAAGAGGACGAAATGAAAAAGAGGACGAAATGAAAAAGAGGACGAAATGAAAAAGAGGACGAAATGAAAAAGAGGACGAAATGAAAAGAGGACGAAATGAAAAAGAGGACGAAATGAAAAAGAGGACGAAATGAAAAAGAGGACGAAATGAAAAAGAGGACGAAATAGAACAAGGAGGCGCAACAGAGCAAAGGGGATAAAATGGGCCAACAGGGAGAAACGGAAAAGGAAGGCAAAGGAAAATGGGATAGGGAACAAAATGGACAAATTATTCAAGGGGAAAGGACAACATGGGCCAAAATGACAAGGAGACAGGGGCAAATGGAACAAAATGGTCAAAAATATCAGAATTGATTTCTTATAACAACAACGAAGATAAATGTTACGGCTTTACATGGCATTACATTCAATGGAATGTTCTAAAGTCTTGAGTTTAATACATCTGTACGGAAACAATTGTAAAACTAAATTATGTATATTAATTCCCATAAATTCTGCTTTGTGGCGACGTATTTATCAAACAAATTCTTTGACTCTGGTGATTAAGTGACATTTTCTAAAATGATATAATTAAACTCTTGAATTTTCTGAAAGATTCTCTGCATTTGTGAATAACCAGATAAGTTCGATTCCTTCTGGTTGATGACTAATAGACGTGTATTACAAACATCACGTAAATTGTTTTAAATCAGGAACTCTAGCAAGATAAGTCAAGTTGGCTTCTTATTCACGCTGTATAAAAATTTGAGATCAGTGATTAAAATCAAATAAGTCGAGTTGTCTCTTATTTTCACGCTAGAATACTAGTTAAAATAATCACAGAAGAGAAATAAATTAGTCTTTATTTGCCATCTAAGATCCAGTTAAGGGCGAGAGCCTCTTGCCTTTTCATGTGGAGATACAGAATGAAGTGACAGGATGGTGATGAGGGGTGAAAGAACGAATTATTGAATTCAAGTGATAGGATGATGATGAGAGGTGTGAGGTAGGGTGGTGGAAGGTGACCCTGGTCTTTCGAACCATCCCAGCATTCGTCTTATGACCGCAAAGTCAGCGTGCTATGTACTGAGCCATTTCTCTCGGTATATTAGTATAATTATCAGCTTATTCATGTGAATATTTTTGTTGAAGAGCTCATGACTAATCCATAATATGATTAACGTGACCAAATCTTACTTGAATGGGTGCGGAGGTATTTATATGTGTGTGATTGTTTAAACATGAGACAGAGGGCCAACAGTGAGATATAGTAAGTTAGGAGATTGGTGTATTTTACGATCGAGATTCCCTAGAGATCCAATTCTACAAATGATTTGACAAGGATGAAAATGCAGATCTATGACCGGAAAACAAAGATAGCCTCTTGTACGACACTGCAGATCAGACACTTCGAGAGGACGTACTTAAGAAAATACGCCATCAAAGAATCAAAGTGTGTGGCCCTATGAAACATGGAGCCAGCCGCCATAGATCTCACATAAAGAACGCTACGAATTATTTTTAGCTACGAATGCATGTGGACTCGCATGGCTGTGATCGTGTTAGCGCGAAAATAGTTTGTTGTTGAAACTTCCGGAGCCAGAGGTGGCTGGTGCCTAAACAAACAGGAGGTTGCAGTTCCATGGAATGACGAAATGTAATTTCAAATTCAGAACACTATAATGAAGAAAGCAATTCATGTAAAATAATTAAAATTACGTTAAAGAAAAGTCTACATTGAAACATTACTTTCATAATTTTTTGTGAGTGATCAGAATCAGTTACATTCACTTCGGTTCTGACTTATTCACCACGTGGTTCTGGCTTTGTTATCCAAAGGGCATTCGAATTTTTATTAGTTACGCATTGAAAGAATTGATGATAATAGAATTCATACAAACAGAAAAGAACTTGTTTTACAGTGCTATCAGACTTTGTAATAACTACTATTGTTTCGATACGTTTTTCACAAATAAAATTATTTCATTTAGAAAATTTCACTACCCTGGTATATATTACAATAACGAAAGATTTCACTGCACATTCGTAAATTGATATTCCCTCGAACACCGCGTGTTAATTATACATTTGAAAATATACTTAATGAAAGAGCAGTAAAACCTGTAATGTGTAGCTTTTGTTAGAATATCATTAATCCTTATTTGAAAGTTGTTTTGCTCTCCTGTAAAATTACGTTTCATGACTGATCAGCTGATCAACGGGAAGAATTATGCTATGGTAAAATTTAAACGTGAAAACCGCTTAACTATTTTTAAATGACCATCCACAGTAGTTCAAGCCTTACCCAAAACGGATAGTGATGTATACTTGAACCGCCTATTTTTCCGCCCACATCCAAAGAAAATGAAAATATAATAATTATAACAATAATACATGATTGTATAAGTTTATAAGCAATGTAATAAAGTGATATTTTCTAAACAATTTCAAAAACGTTTTGTTCTATAAAGGGTTGGACTCGTGGAATTCAATGGCCTCGAATATCAGTTATTAGTTTAATTTCACATACTGTTGCAGATGCTGTACGACCTGAACACGTGGGTAGTATTGAAGCGCCGATAACAAATGTAATGAAGATTTTCTATTACATTTGCTTGTCGTTTTATATCTATGTAATGTACATGTCAAAGAAACTGTCATCCTATAGATCACGATGACGAATGTGTCTTTTCAAGCCCCCGGTCACAAAATTCCAGATTAAAATCTGGAATGTGGCTGAGACCTTCGTTTAGGAGTTATTTAACTAAATAAATTCTCCCAAATGTTGCGGATTGCGCTGAGGTGAATATTTAGACGAGTTTTTTTCAATACATCCCTCGTATTTTAAAGTCAAAATGCAATTGGACGTCTCTCAAATAATGATTTTTAGAAACCTCATTTATAATTTGTTTTATAAAATTAAAAATACTAACATTGTAGTCTGGACTTTGCTCTTCTGGTACAACAGACCAACACTAAGCAGCGAGATTAAGTACGCAAACCAACAGTTGAAAATGCAACTGAGAGAAACGAATGTCACACTTTTGAAATTAACTTCCTATCAGCAAAACACTTCACCCGGCATGTCTTACATGAACCTTGCTGGAAAACATGCAGTCGGTAACAAGCTTGCAATACATCAACTCCAGTCCTAGCAGTCTCCTTCCCAAAATCTATACCTTTCACCTTCCTTACGTTCTCCACCACCTTGGCCTCAAAATTACAGATTTTGAGGCCCCAGAATACTTCGTTTATGAGTTATTTAACCTATAGATGTTGAAAATGCGGGCTGTGTTGAGTTGCATCTGATCTTGCATGCTTTCTTCAACAAATCGTTCTTATTTTAAAGTGAAAGTGCAATTGATCACGTCTCCGTTAAATTCTCTGTCTTAAGAGACCTCATTTATAAGTATTAGTTCCTGTGAGATCCACAAAGGTATGTATACCACTGAAATAATACAGGAGACAATACCAGTTCGCAGACTAAAACAATTGAAATAGTACGTTTGGCATTCGAGCACAGACAAGAACAATCATGGCGGTAGACTGAACAAATGTATTGAGCTAAAAATGTAAAGTAGCGAATGACTTAAGTCAGAGATCGTCTTGTTCAGGACGAAAATTAACAGATCAAAGAGATCCAACAATGTGTATTTAGTCCGGTAACATTTTTCGGTCTAATTTTGGGTTTTTGATGTGAAGAGGTTTTCAAAGTGCTACAAGATATTGCTGGTAGTTTGTTAGCAGGTGGTTTCCGTATCCGGAGACAACAAAAAGTGTTTCAGCTCGAACTGCCGCATATGAAAGATAAGCAAATTGTGGCGTCGCGCATCTTTTCCCTTGCGAGCCGTGCAAAAAACCGTCTTCCCCATGCGCCGGATGCGGGTTTGGGGGGCGGTTGGCATGCGCTGTGAACGCTGACGTGCCGAGCTGAAGAGCTGACATGGGAGCGACGAGGGAGGCAAGCCTGCGGGTACTTAAGGCTGCATCAACTGCGCCCACGCGGGTTTGTAGGGGGTCAAAAGGCCGAGTGATATCTCCAGTGCTATCCTACCCGCGGTCTTCGAGGCAAGACCGGTTTGGCGTCAGGCCATGTTGTAACGATAGTTAAGGACTCTGGTCCGAAACTTCGCACCACGCGTTGCTAGCCTACTTTAAAGCAGTGGTGTGGTTCCTACACGGTCACGGGTTTCGCGGCTAGGATTGGAAAGGTTTCCGGAGATTTTTATTTTGTAAATTATTGTAAATATAGTTATGTATTTTTTTTAAAACAGTCGTCTATGTTATTTTTTTCCCAGGACGCCCAAAAATTATTGTTTAGAATTTTCTGACGTGTAAAAGGATGGACGTTGAGACCGTAAGTGTAGTGCATTTATACGTTCAGCAGTAGTGTTCCTTTGTCGGAACTGAGATTAGAGCCCCAAGTCGGTTTGCGATAGTATCTCCCATTAGTTATTCCTGTTCAGTAGAGCACCCCCAGCTGGCCGGTCTCTTATGAACCAGAGGATGTTTCGAGAACTCAGTAAAGAGGACTGTATAAATGTAACTGAAGGTTAAATTTCCCAATTTTAACGATTTCTGTTCGTGTTTTGTTCAAAACTGCGTGAACCCGCCACCACCTGCATTTAAAATATATCTTTAATGCACTGAACTCACCTCAAATCTGTACAAAAGTTAAGAGTTAAAAAATTTCTAATCTGCCCATTTTATACGGGCACCCGTAAACATATTCAAACTGAAACCATGGAAAAAATTACTTTTAATCTCAAAGACTTTCATGAAGGTTCCTACCGCTTTTTTATCTTTTTTTTTAATCGATAGTAACAATTTTTTATGCTCTACCAGCTGAGAATAGGGAAAATCTTATTTAATTATATACATTAACGGTCAATGTTTTATCAACATCTTTTAAAAATAATATAGTTGTTACTGAACTGTTTATAATTCTAAATCACCTATTCTTATTTTCTTCTTCTCTGTTAGAGAACTGAATTTTTATATTTTTCCATTTCGTTTTCTTGCTTCTAGTTGTATTGAACTGATTCAATTTAATGATGACAAATGTGTCCACGAAGAGCATGATAAATCTCGCCAAATGCCGTCCACGAAATCCATTTTTGGCGTATTCTTTCTGGTGGATCTTCGATCAACATCTTTCTAGTGAGCGAACGTGTGATCAGCACGTTGCGTCTAGTGCTCGCCCAACACCACCTAGATACAAGGCCTGCGCAGTGAGTTTGAAAGCCAATATGGCGGCTATAAAGCCATATTGGTCGGAGTGTTCGAGTGAGGCGATCCCGTTGTGTACTTGAGTATTACATGTAGCTTTGAGTTGTGGTTACGTGATGCTAGTCTGTTGTTGATAATAGTGTGAATCATGTGAGTAAGGTTTAGTCTCAGGAGAGAATTATGATAAAAAGTGAGAAGTGTAAGTTCTGTTTATTGCTTACTTTAGCTTTGGAAGTGATTTTCGAACGAGAAATGGTGAAGATTTCAGTGTTCTATTAAAAAAAGGACTAAAATCAGTCTTCCTTTTAAAAAATACAGGGCTGTTTGTGGAACTATGCTTCTTTGTTGCCTAATTATCCTGCTTTCTTGAAACGTCAAGCATTTCCTACAAAAAAGTCCCCAAGAAAACAAATTTCGTTTAGAAAACGAGTATCTTGCTTCTATTGAAGAAAGCGCGAAAGAGAACATTGCAAGATTTAATGAAACATCTTTCAGTAATTTCGTGAACTAGAAAGCAAACTGGGGTACCTTATTTTGGACGATTATTGGATCAATAAAAGACAGTATTCTTTTCAAATTATGATTAATTCTGCTCCCAAAATTATAAATTCGTTTGGAGGGCAAGAGTTGAAACTCGGGCTTGATTTTGTAAAAAGATTAAAACTTGCAGACACTTAATATTATAGTGGTTTGTAATACGTGTTGGTTTAGAAAAGTTAAGGGTTTAAAACTATGTTTTATTACAAGCAAGGGAAAGTCCTCATGATGTTTTTTCTTTAATTTCAGACCTGACTTCAAATCGATTCTTCAAATTCAGAATTTATAACCGTTGCTTTTTTAATGGAACAAATAAAATTCTTACTAAGAAAGAAGGGCATATCTATACTTTCATGGTTTTCATATTGTCTTGTATTTATTTACCATATAATCTTATAAATATTTCAAGCATTTAGGTTTCTTAATATCTGGTCATCCTAATTGTAATTAGGAGTTTGTGTTCTTCATTTGTATAGAACCTCAAATGGAATAAAGAGAAAACATTTTCTTAAAGTATACGAGAAACAAATACTTCCATGTATTAAGTGATCGTTATAAATTTGTGACTCTCATAATGGATGAGATACTTTTAAATGGATGAATGCAGATAACATTGTGAGTACTGAATTTTATAATCAATTACTTGCATCACGTTTACATTATGATATCACCCATAATTTCAGATCTGAAAGAGATTGTACACATAGTTTCTGTAAATATAATATGTACAGGTCTTAAAATATTTTTAAAAAATATGTTGGGATTAGAATAGGGAGGGTTTTATCTACTGTGCGTTAAAAGGATAATAAGTATTAATAGAAAATGTACACTTTCTTTGCCTGAAAACAATTTAAATGTATGTACAAACTTCCGTTGAAGAAAGTAATCTCTTTCTATTTGATAGTGTGGGTTTTTTTTATAATTTCGGCTGGTAACAATAATTTTACTTCGCATTTCAGTTTGTAGGCCCCTCAGGCGTCCATCTTGAATGGCTGCTAAGGCCCTTTTATTTCTAGGTGGTGTTGGCTCACTCACATTCCTTGCACAGCGCCTCGATTCTCGATTTCCTGCTCGCCTTCATGCTTCCGCATTCACAGGCCATGCGCTGAAGCCGCGGTTCTGTTTCAGTTTTTCCCCCCTCTCTCCCCAACTCCTCACTCCCTTCCCTTCCTCTCGACCCACACCCTTTATGCCCGCCGCATTCACGTGGTGCAGCCCGCGGCACAGAAATAAAAAAACGCCGAACGCAAAAAAAACGAACAGACGCGTATCCCCCTTCCACTTCCACCTGCCGGCCCCCCCTGCAGCTGCCACCGCCAGCTCGCCACGTACCAGCCATCTGAAATTAAAAAATTGCCCCAGATCAATTCAAACGAATCATATCAAAATTAAAAAACCAAATTTTAGGCTAAATAAGTTGTCTATTCCCCAAAATTTTAAAGGGTCTTGAATTTCAACATCATTACATCATTGGTCGAAATCTAGCAGGGTCCCCACAGAAAACACAACATACCCTCATTGTAAAAACAAAAGAAATGCATCGAAAATTAAAAGCCAATTTTTGGCTCTATCGGAAAATGTTTCTATCCAAAAATCAGAGTTACAAAGAGAAATATTCTCATACATTATGGGCTAATATAAACGAAAAATCAAATAACTAAAAAAATATGAAACTCTGGCCAAAATTAAAAGTTAATAACAGCTAACCTTTAATTACAGTAGTAGCAGTCTTTAATTACAGGTTAATAACAATTAACCCTAATTAAAGGCTGGTTACAAACAACTGAATAAATCTATTTGCTAAATTTAGAAAAATATCCTCTGGTGGTGTAGCCATACTCCATGTTTTGTGGGTCCTTGATAGCGCAAAATCGCGAAACGTCTCTCCGTCCGTTCCTCTGCGAACAAGGCTAGTGGCTAAACCGTTCTGCAGATTTTCTCCAAAACTGATATTTCCCTAGCATTCTGACGGAAGTCGGGGACTCCTTGTATTTGAAACAGAATTTTAATTTTGGGGATACTTTACATGAAGCCCTTGGAAATTTTCAAAAATGCTGTTTTATTAAACTTTGTTATTAGTAAAACTGGATTTATATGGAATAAAAACAGTAAATATTCACAAATATGTAAATATATTTGATAATATATGCTATTAAAAAAGGAAAGTATGTGAATTCGTGTAATGTGTAAGAGAAAAAAAAATCAAAAGTGTAATGCGGAAAATATGTTTACAGGAAATAAGATACGGAATTCATATAAATTGTTATATGAAAAATATTAAGTCAAAGGCTTAATTTGAAGAAGACTCTTTTTAGGACAATAATAGGAGATGCACTTAATGTACATTTCACAAAATAAAAGATATAGTATTGCAACAAATATTTGACTTTCTCACAATTATAATAAGATCTAGAATACAATAATCAAATAACTTAAAACTTGGAAATTTCAAATCGTATCACTTAGAGCCAACGATATTTGGTTAAAAGCGAACGTTAGTAAATTGAAAAATGGGACATACTTGAACAAAGTCTACTGATATCTTGCAAAAGTTGTTGCAATTGCAAAGAACCACCTTTTTCAAGTTCTCAAACTCAAACAAACGTCTATTCACTCGAAATCGCCTAAACTGGTTGAATAACTGTTCCACATAAACAATCAATAGATAACTTAGAACATATTTTATTTGATCAAGAGTTGAATAATACTCAGCTGCCATCAGCCAAGTACCGCACCTTGTGATGACTGGTTGGGAGGTAGAGGTAGGTCACGGTAATTTGTCATAAAAATATCCACACGACTGGGAGCCTTCAAGAATACTTTCTTGACAGTTTATGTCAACCGATCAATATCTGAAATTGAAATTCAGTTTCTGCAACACGATGAAAGTGTGAGCAGCAATGAGATGAAGTTTAGATATAAATCTTCCCAGCCCCTACTTAACATATAGGAGCACCATCCGATAGAAATAGTAGAACCACTCGGCCAAACTCTCATTGATGAACACTCATTGATTCATTGAAGTACCTCGCAATGAGAGGTGAATATGCTCTTTTCGTGGATGAGGGGTGAATATGCAACAAAAATATGCAAATATGACCCAAATATGCCAAAATATGCAATTATGATGATATATGCAAAATAGCTTAAATTGATTCTGAATGTTTCAAACGTTATACAATTCGTTGAACGCTATGTTTTAGTTAATAGAAAAATGCAATGCTATAAATCACAGCCCTAGTTATTAGATAATGTGAAGGACGTTGAAGAGAATGGTGCAGGTCTCATGTTTGTTCAAAACCTGATTTTCAAAAATTGCGGAAGTTCACAACGTTTTCAGCGTCTTCATACAGCTAAAAATAAAACAGAAAATTTTCTCTGAATTAATTGTTCATTAAAGAGATTTTGAAATAAGATGATGTAGATTTTTCGGAAATGTAGTACTTTTCTCGTAACTTGCGTGAAATATAGGTAATTTTAATTGTCTTAATCAATTTTTTCAAAACGGAACACAATTTTAATTAAATTTGTCATCCGCTTAGCACTAAAACCTTTAGACATTGGTGCAGGTGACATATTCGCTTAAAACTGTGATTTTAAAAATTGCAAATTCGAATATTTGGAATCTTCCTACAACTATAATTGCATGATAAACAATATTTTCTTAATGATGTGTTCAAAACAGATCTTCAGGTATCCATGTTCAATTTTTCGAATATGAGTATTTTTGGGAAATTTGTGTCAACCATACGCAATTTAATTGTCTTTAAACCAGTTTTCTAGAAAACGGCAAAACCTTTTGATTTGGCGTCTTCCATATACTACTACTATTGTAAAGATACATTTTCCCTAAATGAAATGTGCTCACCAAAACAGATCTTCAAATATAGTTAGTAAATCTTTCAAAATAGGATATTATTTGTATAATTTGACGTCAAACTTAGTTTTGTCCGCTTTGAAGTCCTGCCTTCGTAAGGTAATTGAGAAAAGATTCCAGGCTGATACGCAACGAAGTAAGAATTTGGTATTATTTCCATTACTACACTTTACATTTCTGTCTTGTTTCTCTCTTCTTAACCCTTTTCCATACTATTTTTAAACTATGTATTCATTCTAACTACCATTTTAAAAGTAGGTAAATAATTTGCCTTCAACAAATAGCTGGCACCTTACCTAAAAGTTATTTGAAAAAATAAACCCTGCGAAATTGTATCACAATTGAACAGACAGTAAATAAACAAACGCTAGTGATAATCTATTGTTGTGTTGCTAAGTTATACAACTATGACATACTGCTAACCGCTGGTTAAATGAGCCTTTTGTTTATAAAAAGTAGAAAAACTTTAGACCTTAGCTGTCAAATTCTGTGCGGACAAACAACTTTTTGCTTTACATTGGTCTCTCCCCGGCTTTGTCAGTGATACAGCAGCTAACGCAGTTTTAGATGCAGATTCGAACCGACGCCAATTCCGAGTTGTGCTTTCAAATGAGAACGCTTGGAGCTCGTCGTTCAGCGGACGTATAAGGTGTCAATCTCCTCCTCCAGGACCTCGTGTACAGCGCTCACCTGGTAGATGCCGCTGGCGCGAGTCCAATCGTCGCCGGCATCGAGGCGGAATCTGCCCTCACAGGAAGCCCCAGATCTTCTTCCTCCTCGCCACTGGAATCACACAGCTCGGCGGTGAGCGTGAGGCCATTCTAACGAATGTAACCCGTCATGGCACAATATTCACCATTGGTTGCTGCTGCTTTTCATATGGCCGGCGTTGACTTTGCGAGGCGCTATGGGTCTGATTAACGATGCGGTCCGCAATTTGTCGATGGAACAATGTCTCAATTGTCGATGTCTTCATGTGAATCATCCCAGAACGTGAAGTTATTGTCACATACAGTGTGTGTGGACTGTTTGCAAATCAATCACTATTCTAGGTTTAAGTATAAAATATTTGAGAATGGATTAGACTTGCTCATCAAATGAGCGGCGAGATGTATCTCATACCTTACCTACGTTACCTAAGGTCATAAGGTTGCAGATCTACAACTTTCTCAAGCATAACAGTAAATTAAATTAAATTTATTTATTGTTATTTATGCACAACAAATTTCATTTGAATGAAAATCCATGTCTTCAATTTTGTAGTTCTAGGAGACGACGGAAAAATTAAATTTTGCAATTTTAAATTTTAGATATACTGTGATATTCTGACCTATGCAAATTTATAACTGTATTTTGCGCTTAACATTCAAAAATTTAAAGAAAAATTTGCACCATTTTCAGAGAAAATTTTGAAATTTAAGTGGCCTTCATGTAAATTACAACCAAATTTTGAAGAATGTTTTTCAAAATTTCAACTAGATAGACAGGGGATTCTTCAATTTAGTGAAAATCTCACGAATGGTTTGGGCGCTAGAAGTGTTCATAGACGGATGGACCGAAGGACAGTCGGATGGACGGACGTTTTGCTTCAAGTGTTTTTCGGCATCAGGACCCACAAAACTTGGATTCGGTTACACCACGTGTAGGAATTTTTTCCCCTTTAATTTAGCAACTGGTTTTATCTACTTTTTGACATCAGAACCCGGCAATGATTTTTCCAACGAAAATCGCTGTTTTTCACGCAGCATTACATAACTTTCTACACTACGTATATTACTCCGTATATACGTACGTATACGAAAAGGAAAAGTTGATAAACTTTTGATATATTTAAAAACCTAATACGTGGTGTTGCCAAAATATGTTTTGTGGCACCTTGATGCCGAAAACGATTGAATGCAAAACCTCCGTTTGTCCGTCTATCCGTCCGTCTTGTGTATATGAACAAATTTAGGGCCTAAACTGTAGTAGATTTTCTCAAATTGAAGAATACCCTGTCGATTTGTTTTAGTTGAGCTGAAATTTGAAAAACATTCTTTACAGTTTGGGTACTTTCATGCAGTCTCGACATTTCAAAATTTTCTCAAAACGGCTCCATATTTTTATTTAAATTTCTTGTAATAATAGACTAAAGTACACTTATAAAAGTATCATAGATCCGATTTCTGCAGTTAACTCTACATTTTCGAAAATCGAAAGTTTGATTTTTAGGCGTCTTCTACCACTACAAAATGGAGATAAATTTTTCCTTTAAATGAAATTGGTTATCCTGAGTTAGGTCTAGTGCTAAATGAACCCTATAAGATGACATAAAGGTGATATTGCTCTATTCATTTGATTTTCAAAATTTACAAAAGTTAATTTTTCACTTGTCTTCCACGTCAGTAATAGTATATACATTAGATTTTTCACATTATATTTATGAGTACATGCACTAAATAATGTTTAATAACTTCTCAAAAACTTAACAGTTCTGTGTTAAATGAGCTAAAAATCCGCATTTTCAGAAACGCACAAACGCCATTTTCTCAAAATTGCCTCAATGTTTTTTCGAACTTTGCAATCGATAGTGGTAATGGCTCTGTTTAATTTGATGTAAAGTTTATTTTGGTGTACTCGTTTGTTTTAAAAAAACACAAATGTAATTTTATTTAAATATCTCCACGCCGATAATACGCACATTTCAATAGATTTGTATACATTATTGCGTTTGTGAGTGGAGGTGCTTCAAATGACTTCAAATGAAGTTTTCGAAAACTCATTAGATTCATGCAAAAGAACTTAAAATTTCCGTTTACAGTAACGCTTAAACGCAATTTTCTTAAAACCGGCTCTTAATTTGTGAATGACAGTTGCAATTTCTGGCAAGTTTTACTTTTAATATATTCTTTAGGTAATACTTGGTCTACAATTAGGAAAGGAAGGTTTAGAAAATTTCAAAAAATGTTATTTTAGCAGTATGATAAATGGTAGCTTTCAAGAATATGGAACACCTTAAATCCAGTACACACCTAGAAATTAGAAAGCATTACTTGAAAGTCTATGCCATTCTGTAGCACCTCTAGTTACCTTTCTCATCATATATATTATTTAGACAAGAATCCTGGATGTAAAATTTATTAACAGTTGCATTGGGGGACTTGTACAAACGTATTGAAATAAATATTTCAGTTAACGAACTTTCAGATCATTGCATTAACAGAATTTGCATCTATATCCGCGAGGTTCATTTCGGTACGAGCGTGAGTCTACATATTCTGGGCACTCCAGGTTAATAAAAACTGTTATAACTCTAGAACTGAAAATCAAGTACGAAAATGTCACACTGCAAACACATTTTCTGCACAAATTTTGCAGATCTTTTGTTCTTTCGTTACAGTATTTGCATTTTCAGTTATTTCTTCTTCGAGCTCATCCTATCAAGAAATTCTCTTTATTATCTTTCTTTCCTTGATTCTAGACACGATTTACGCTTGATGAATCAGTCACATTCAATTTGATGATTCTAAGATATACTTCACATTACTGTGTTTGCGCTACCCATTGAGCAATATTTCTTCAAAATAATCGTCATTAATATTCACACACTCTTAATGGCCTAGTCATATTTTTCTCTACATTGCACTTTCTAGAGGCGCCACAGAACAAACAGTACTAACTGTCAAAGTGCAACGCGCATTTAATGAGAATTACACTTACTGACCTGGAGTCCCTAGGTCTTCAATGCGTAAAAAGGCTCATAATTTTCCTGGAATGCATTCTACAACAGTAAGTTCGTGAACCGTTTCGTAAAACTGTAGAAAAGAAAGGTACAAGAAGGATCATGGTTTTAGATAAAGTGTAAAAGTAGGTTTCAGAAATGGCGAAGTTGGAGTCCCAGGGACTTCACTTTTCCATGTGCATGTAGTTTGAAGTCACAGGACAGTGAAAATGTTACAGGAAGTATGTGCTGTTAGCATAATTAGTTTATCATACTTAGAAGAGAAACATTAATGGAAAAATAGTGAGAAAATAGAGATTGATAAAATATTGAACACATTTTAAAGACATATTTCATTAAGGAAAAAAATCTCTATCTTTAATATTGTAGGAAGACGCCCAAAATTGCACATTAAAATTACACATTTACAATTTCAAAACTAGGGTGCTACAAAGTACATACTTTCTCGATTACTCTAAAAATATGCAAATTATATTATCAATAAACCAGCAAAATTTTTTTAACCAGCAAATATTTTCCGTTCTGAAAACTGAACTCAAATTCTCCGAGTCAACTCGTCAGCACTTTACCACTACGCACACAAGTGCCGCATACGTCGAATTTGAGCAAGGCATGAGAGTGAAATGCTTGATCTCATGTATGAAACTAAATATCTAATATATAATATTTAAATAACTAAACTAAATATCTGTCAGGAATTCCGACGCCTCCAGTTCGTTCAGATTGATCAGGGAATATCAATTTTGAGAAAATCCCACCTATCTCCCAGCATGTGTAGTTGTGCGGTGCTTCAAAAGTGTGTGTGGAAAGGGTAGGATAGGACAAGGAATGGGAAGAAAAGATGGCGCGCGGTCCGTAGCCCGTTTGGAAGGGTACTGATCCAGCATTCGCCTGTATTGATCAGACAAACCACGGAAACTACCGATGAAAACCGCCGGCCGCTAGGATTCACCTCCATGTAGCGGCAGAACTCGACCTAGCTGTCCGGTTGGTGTCGAAAACACTGCCGTCGTCAAGAGTGGAACCTAAGAGCTACTAGTCAGGGCAGTAAAATAACAGCAGTTGATACCCTGAGACAACCTCCCGGTCAGCTGTTAATAGTATCTAAGTCAGTCCCATGGGTAGTGTATATATTGTGTTTAAGTTTCATGTTGTTAGTATGATTAGTTTACTTAAATCTGTTCAAACAGAGGCATGCAAAAACAATTGATTTGACGTGACATACAGTTTACATATCGAATAAAAGAGTTAAAAACTATAAAATTTGCAAATTGTAAAAGCACATACTGACACGTCCAGTTTATTTATATGTATTGATTGTATTTGTGAGTATAAGTGCTTTAATCATACAGATATCTCAAAATTAATTATAACTAGGATATAAATTCTAATTCTAATTGTAATTATATTTGTAAATATTCGTAATAGTTTTGTAATTGTATATCTAGTTGTAATAATGTTTGCCACCGAGCATTAGCTCAAAGCGAACTTTAATGAATCTATCTATCTATCTATCTATCTATCTATGTATCTATCTATCTATCTATCTCTCTCTCTATCTATCTATCTATCTATCTATCTATCTATCTATCTCTCTATCTATCTATCTATCTATCTAATTGATTTTCAATAAGTTTCTCGAATCCTCAATAGTTTTCTGCAACAACACATTCATCAAATTAAAATCCAGTTGATCCGGCCTTTGGTTCCAAGTGCTGAATCCGTACGCCATTTAACGACATCGACTATGCGGAACGGACACTTCGCGGATCTGTACACTTCCATATTAGTCAAACCATAATTGTTTCAGTCCTATCATTAGGGAACCGAAAAATTGAGAAAACGTGGAAAAATGTCTTTGAGCGACCAAAGATGATTTCTGGAAAGAAAATCAGGCATAACTGAAAAGCTAGTTCAAACTGAAGACACTAGTAAACTAACTAGTGCGAGAAAGTCAGTGCCATTCTATAGCAACCCTACTTTATTTATCATATGCTGTTATTACGATTTAATGAAAATACTTCGTTTGTGTTTTGAAAAAATATAATTTTCAAAATGTACAAAAATTTTACACTAATTAAGGAAGTCCGCTCGTTTCTTTCAAAACAATTTTAGGACCTTTTATAAACATCTGAATTTTTACAACAGACTTTGTTTAAAGCAAAAATTGATATCACAAATTTTGTAGTTTTTAAATGTTCACTTTTGGCATTTTCCAGAAAACGAATAAAAGCTGTTAATGGACTGCCCATATATTTTAGCGCACCTTATTACATACCAGAAAATATTCAATTAGTTTCATTCACAATTTTGTGTAGTTAAGAGATTGAAACTTTGACAAGGACTAATTGAAACGACAATTTATATAGAGACCTTCGACAAAATAGTGCTTTCCAGCGCAAAAATCCAGAGCCAGATACAGAATTGATACAGAGTTAATTTTCATTATCTAATTAACGTTTGTCAAAGTTATCGAATTGTAATGAGAATAGCACACATTACAATCATTAAATTATCACTATTTAAGTATGCTTTAAATTCCACTAGCATGTAAATGAGCAATACAACTAGAACCGAGAACTAGATATTTCTCCTCTTGCAAGTGAACAAACGTGGAATAGTCATTACAATGCCGGTGCAATTTAATCCTTTACGATTATGCATGAATTGTTTTATTGTAATCCATTTTTGTATGTAAAACTTGAAATGTTGATATAAATGATTAAAGAAATTGAATCCATAAGTACTTACTACTAGTTACGAAGAGATGGTAACCTAAAACAAAAGAAATATATTAAAACACATTCAGATGCTATTGTAATCTTACAAAAGCCAAACATCGTAAATGTGTCAACAATCTATTGCTTAGTTGAACTGCCAAAACTTTATTTCCGTAATAATATTTTAATTTGGTTATATATATTCTTGTATTCTAGGTATGTGTGTATATTTATGAACTCTGTTTTAGGTGCGAGATGTAATAAATTGACGAGTAAGGAATTTTACAGTCGGTAATGGCTTACAGTCGCTCGACTTTTGCCGACAGCAGCGAGACGACGATGACGCAAAGCCGTCGAAAGCCAACTATCTTAATAAAACTGATATGTTGACGAAGATGACCTCTTTTATTTCTTCTTCAGTAAGGAATTACTGCAAGTAGTGTAATCAACTTCTGACTTTTTACTCTCCGACACTACATGTACTTTCACTGTTGTGAGAAAAATGCATAAACGAAGTGACCGGTCGCCATTCCGTTAATGTGAATCGCGCCATCGGAAATAACCAGATAGAGTAACTCCTTTGATACCACAGTCCAAATTCTCACTACTCCAAAACGGGATTTGTGCAGAAAACGCGAGTTAGATTATCGTAGGTTTTCCCATTTGATTACTCTTAGCACCATTGCTTTATTATTTCTAACATTATCATTTCTTAACGGGAATTCTTTCAATGAAATTAAAATTTAAATTAATTTTGAATTTAATTAATCTTTAAAGAAATTATTTATTTTGTGCAAGCAGTTTTCATTTTCTTATCTGAAATGATTTTAATTTTCTGTTGACAAGTGAATGAAACATAATTGTTCATCAGGAATTCAGAAATGATCTACGACCATATTTATTTCATAGTACGTAGGCTTTTGGGATGATAGCTGTCCATCAAAATCATTAGAAACTTTGTTACACACTATCAACAACGATCGATGTCAACAACGGTAAAATCGAGAAAAGATGTTGCACTTTTGGTTGTCGCATGAAGTTCCAAATTGGCAACGGAAATTTAAACATGAAAATGCTTTTCCTAATTTCATGTAGGGCTTTTGTAAATTTTTATACTTGTGTATATAACAACTGATAATAAATAAAATTGTATTAAGTTTTTTCCAGAACTCACATATTCACATATTGATAATAGTATTCTTATATAAAATACGTAAAATAGCAATGAAGTACATTTGTGGTTTAAATATAAAAAATATCATAACAAAAAGGAAAGAGCAGAATGATGTGAAAATACAAATCTTTTTTTTCCGTAATTCATTTTGTTAACCCAGTTATTCACTATTACAGTAATATTTAGAATCATATATTATTTTCTTCACATAACTAATGTGCCATCTTGATTGACATTTTCTTACATGACACAATGATACGCTGATACACTACATATGATAAGATCCACCCCAAATAGTATGAAATACAACTTTATTGAATACAGATTCAAAATCCCATTGACCCCATTGTACTCATGGTAGTCTTAAAAAGTACAATGTTTTAGTGTTCTAGGATCAAGAAACCTAAACTAGCGTATTTGTATGGAAGTAAATTACGAAGCCTCTTCATACTCACGTTTAGCAATAAATAAATAATGCAGAGGTTACAGTGCATGGGCGTGGGTTAGGGGCAAGTAATCCAATATTTTTGTTAAATTTGTAGCTGAAGAAAAACAGTGCAATTAATTTCTAAAACAATATTCCTGTGAATACTGATTTATATCATTTCACCTACTAACTATAAATGATACGATTTCATTTTTTTATTTTATTTTTATTTATATTACTTCTTCTCAGGGTTTTTTG